>QXEO01000545.1:3036969-3292834 GCA_007115705.1 Dactylis glomerata | reverse complement strand
TCGATCCAAATATAAAGCAAGTAGAGCAGGAGTAGGGGTGTTATCTCCTTACGAGAGCCCCGAACCTGGGTAGATCTGTGTTCCTTTCTGTCGGGCTCTTTAGCTCGTTCCCCTCTCCCGAATCCTCCAGCATCTAGTCGGCCCCCATTTAAGCCATCCTATGGCATATGTTGTTTCACCACGACGACAATCACCCCCGTCAATCACTCCCCTCTCTTCACTCCTAGTAACGCTCGCCGGCGATTACTCCCCGGCGTTACTCACGCCTTAACTGGCCACCAAGCCCACCCCTATAAAGCCCCGGCTCTCCTCCCTCGCCCCTCCCTTTTCTCTCTGAAGAAGAAGCCGCCAGGCTGCTGGAATTCACCGCCGGAGCTCGCAGGTGCTGCCGCCAGTCATCGCCGATTCCGATGCGGTCCAGCCTCCCCCTTCCCTCTCGAACCTCCTAACCTTCTCCCCTCTCTCGGGCGCGTCGAGTAACACCCTCTCCCCGCTTTTTCTCGCAGTATTTTGAGCACGCCGACGGTCACCGAGGCCGCCGTCGTCTCCAGCCACGCTTCGCCGTCGCCCCTGGAAGCGCAAGTCCTCGCCGACCACGATTTCGAGATCGCCGTCGTCTGCTGAACCTCGTCTACTACTTCATCGCCGTCGCCGCTCGCCAGAACCTCGCCGACGACGAGCTCCAGTACGACCTCGCCGGACCTTATCTCGCCGGTGAGCCTCTCCACTGTTCCTCTCCTTCTCCAGCCATCGGATTTGCATTGCACGGCCACGATTAGATCTAAAATCCCGAAACGGTATCGACCAATGATTTCCCGCCACGTCGCGACCAGTCAGCCCACCCCCAGTCAATCCAGTCAAAATCGATTTCAAATTCGAATTCAAATCCCTATTTTGTGGCAGATCTTGTAAAATCGATAGAAAATAAAATACTTAACCAAAAATAGCAAATAATACCTCGTTGGAATCCTCAGGATGTGTAGAATCCAATGATCCAATAAAACCTGTTATTTTATGGGTACATTTTGAATCCATCGTCAGATCTGAATCAAACCTTCGGTTTCTTAATAAATTCATAACTTTTGTTCTGTGAGTCCAAATGCTACAAATTTGTAGTCTATGGAATCCTTGGAACATTTAGAACACCCCAGAAGCAAAAACTTTCAAAGTTAAGACGTGCACAAACATGCTACTATTAAATATGTTCAAATCACCTTTTTCTTTACCAAATGTATTCTAAAAACTATTTTTGAGTGAAACCACTTGCAGTAGCTTCAAGTTACTGTCACCTAACCAGTTGTAGCTCAAGCTTATTTTTTTGCAGGACAGTACCAACCAGAACTTATTTTCCCAAAGTGTTGCCCTATTGCATCAAATACACTTTTGTTAATGCCTTGTTATAAAATCCCATCCAACACTACACTTGTTTTCAAAAGACTCATGTTCCATTCTATACAACATATCACACACTCACTTATTGTGTGAAAATAAAATGACCTTTGCATACATGCATACATGCATACATGTCTATGATTGTCATTAGAAATAGAATATTGATTGCTTGATTGTTTGAATTGAATAGATTTTGAGGAGGAGCAAGGCTACTTTTGTGACTGTTGTGAGTGTGCAAGCTGTTACCAAGGCAAGTGACACACATGTCCCCTACCCATTTTACTTATGCATTAGTATATTCACCTCTTGTAGTATGCATGATAGGTGATTTATTCAACCGTTTTATCAAATGCTTAGATCCTAGTAGTGTGTAGCAATCCCTCAAACCCCACCGGTTAGGATGCTAAATACTTTGAAAAATATTGATGCCATGCTAAGATCACTTGCAAAGTGTTTTGTGAACAACTTAAGAACTTCAACTAAAATGAAACACCTGGGTGGATTGGTTTGATGATGGAGGCGATGTTGAGTGGCGACCTGGGGCTGCACATTGTGTAGTTGTTACCTGGGCAAGACCTGGGGCTACCCATTGTGTAGTTGCTGCCCGGGCATTCACTTGTGGTTTGCCACCCAGGAACAAAGAGATGGCTATGTCTTCCATGCTTAGTGTACTTCCAGTGCAGCCTTATGACATTATGGGCTCTGTCTTGACTGATTAGAATGTGGGAGAGCAACTTGTCGGCAAGAAGTGGTGGTAGTCAAATTGTAGGTTGGGAGTGGAGCTTGCCAAGTTAGTTGTCCTCTCCTTCTAAAAGGTCTCGTTTCATTTTATGTATGGGCATAAAATGAATCGTAAGGTGAAAGTGCACAACCCTTGCAAGGTGTCAAAACTAATCGATTAGCCGTGTCCTCGGTTATGGACAATTGAGTCTCTAGACATTGAATGTACGGAATAATCTCATCACCGATTCTGAATGACTAAAATCTGTCTAGAAACCCCTAGGTAGGAACTAAGGACCATACACTCCGAGGGGTGGTGGTGCCTGAGGTTCCAACTTTGTTGAATTGCGCCCAGTGCTACATAACTTGCAACTATGTAGTATTTGGGGGTTATTTCAACCCTTCAAAAATAAATCTTTGAAATAAAATCTTGACTTAAAATAGGACAAAATTGGCTTTATGCAAATCTAGCCCAGAGATCCACCAGCCAAATAGCATGTAGCTAGATCTTTCACAACAGCCACCAAATAAGTGTCATTTGCCAGTACATCATTGTACTGACCCCCATACTTGGGGCTGCATAATCAAATGTGCAGGTTCTTCTGATGAGGAGTGAAGTGTTAGGATCTCGAGTCTGCATACCAACATGACTGCCTGTGGCGCATGCTGAAGATGGAGGCTCGCTACTATTATAATTCCGTTGTGCTTAGGTTGAACTCTGTTTTCCTTGTCGGTCCATGAGACCAAAGACTTGTATTAATCGGGAGACTTATGTATCTGGATCTGCGTGTAATCTCGATACTATGTGATGAATACTATATTTTGTTCTGTGGTGCTATCATTGATCCAGGGAATAGCACATAACACAGGTGTTCCGCCTTAATCCAAAGGTGGGGCGTCACAAAATGGTATCAGAGCCAGGTTGCCTGTAGGATCGAGACCCTAGGATTGGAAAAACCTTAGGACCTAAGTTTTATTTTAAAATGCTAAACAAATAATCATGATCTTATTGTCTTGACCATTTCATTCTTACTTGTATTTCTCTTCTTGTTCTGATCGTTCCCTTTTCTTTTCAAAATGTTGTAGATGGACACCTACGATGAGAGAGTGGTAGCTGGTGAGGGAGATTTCATTTTCTCGGAGGTGCTGCTAGACCTCGCCACCCAGCTTCAGATACCACTTCTGGTTTTCTGTGGGAAGATGCAGTACAAGGAGTATGGTATGGAGAAGTGGTTAATCCAAACCACTATCCAAGGAAGACTTGATGAAGAAGGAGAGTCCACGATGGAGTACACCGAAGCATATGTGGACTGGAGGTATTCGGTGGAAATTGCCATGCAGGGCGCCATCGCCCGCATCCGCCACAAGTACAGAGCTCACATCCCACATCCCTCAGCTTATGGGATGATTGGAGAGCGATCTGTCAGAGGACATGTTGTGGATCGCCGAGGCCAGGAGTTCCACTCCCTTCTGAGAGGCTACCTCACTCAGAGGGAACGCTGCACAGTCAATCTGGAAGACATGCTGAAGAAACAAATTATCAATCAGGACCAGTTCAGAGATCTCATGGATCTTGCCACCAAGAAGATCATGGAGACTGAATCCGCTCTCATAATGTTGGATGAGAAGAAGACTCAACTGGAAAACAAGCTCAAGATTGTTGAAGGACCCTTGCAGTTAGGCGGGAAGATTCTCCAAGATGACATCTGGTCTCGTCTTCTGGAGAAGACATTACTGCTGTAGTATGACAACTTGCAGAAATTGAGAGATGAGAAGAAGCAGATTGAGGAAGCCAACAATGAGCTGAAGTCTGAGAATGAGAAACTAAAGATGAAGCTTGCAGAGTTAGAAGCAAGTAAGAAGGAAGAAGAATCCGAGGAAGAAGAGGATCCTAAGGAGAGACTCGTGTATTCCCCTAGCGACGGTCTATCCTATGAGGAATGGGAAGCCAAGGCACTGAGAGACCTCAAGAAGACAGAACGTCGAGACCCACTGCCCCTCTCATGCCTCAAGAGGGTTAAGAGAGGCTAGTTGACCACCATCATCATCTATATCGTTTACGATAACACGTTTGTATTGTCTTACCGTGTTGGTATGACAGTACCATCGATCATTTACTATTTCGAACTCTTAATACTTACTTCTAAACTTGTCAAGTCGTACACTTCAGAGTTTAAAGCTTTTAAAATCAAAGGTCATAAGCTTGTTCATTGTTTGTGGTTGGCTTGATGTATTGTGCATGGGTAGGATCTTTACTCCTTTAGCTTTATCTGTCTAATACTCATCTATGCTATACCTTACCTCAGATGCCGCCACGACGTGCACCAAACAGCAATGACAACGATGGAAACAACAACAATGACACCAATACGGCAATTCAGCAACTAGTGGCAGCTCAGGCCCAGCTGATGCAAATGATGACCGAGTTCTTCCAGACAAATGCAAACAACAGTAACAACAACAATAACAATCCTCCACCACCATCGCCGCCACCCCCACCCCAGGTGGATAGATTGGCAAGGTTTCTAAGTCTGAGACCCAACAAGTTCTCATCTGCTACGGAGCCAATAGTAGCTGATGACTGGCTGCGTTCGGTCAACAAGGATCTGACCACCTGCGAATGCACTGATGCTGAAATGGTGCGCTTCACAGCTCACTTACTGGAACGACCCGCAGCAATGTGGTGGGAGACATATCAGGTTACCCATCCAATAGATGATCTGGACTGGAACACATTCAGAGAAGGCTTTCGTACTGCCCACATATCCTCGGGCACTATAAATGTGAAGAAGGAAGAATTCCGTGGTCTGCGTCAGGGTGGAAGAACTCTGAAAGAATACATGGATGACTTCTGTGCTCTGTCCAGGTATGCGCCTGAAGATATTGATACCGATGCAAAGAGGAAGGAAAAATTCCTCAGTGGGCTCAAGGGAGAACTCAAAATACCCCTGTCTGTGGCCTATGCTCCAAACTATCAGTCTCTACTTGATCAGGCCATCACCCTGGACAACAACATCAAGAAAGAAGAGAACCGTAAAAGGAAGTTCAGTAACAACAAGAACCATGTGGAACCATTCCACAAGAAGCACCACTCATCTGAGAGCAGTGGTCATGGCAACTTCCACAAGCATGGGAATCGTTTCATCAAAGGAAACGGTAATCACTTCAGCGGTCATAAGCACAACGGAGGATTCAAGGGAAATAGCTCCAGTGGACTTCACAGTGGACACAACGGTCAGCATCGCCACAACACTGAACCTAAGAAGGACCTCTCTGGCATCACTTGCTTCAAGTGCAAGAAGAATGGTCACTATTCCTCCAGCTGCCCGGAGAACAAGACCACCGAGCTTGCCAAGCCCAATCCATTTTAGAAGGGCCAAGTGAACCACCTTAATGTGGAGGAGGTGATGAATGAACCTGATGCAGTGATGGGTATGTTTCCTCTCAACTCATTTACGGCATTAGTTTTATTTGATACTAGAGCATCGCATTCATTCATATCAAGGACTTTTGCAAACAAAAATGGGTTCCCAACTACAAACATAGGAAAAACCATTAAAGTGAGTTCCCCTGGTGGAGAGTTGATAGCCAACGCTGGTTGCAGGGATCTGATTATGGAAATTGGTAAATATAAATTCCCAACCCATTTAGTAATTCTAGACTCGCAGGGTTTAGATGTAATCTTGGGCATGGATTGGATGACTACCTATGGAGGAGTCATAGATTGTGTGAACAGAGCAATTACACTTACCACCCCCGAAGGGAGAAGAATTAGATACAAATCCCAACTGGATTTTAATGATATTAGGCTAAACCATCTTAAGGGGGTTAGCCTAGATGAAGTGCACATAGTGAATGAGTACCCCGATGTGTTCCCGGATGAGTTACCAGGAATGCCACCTGACAGAGATGTAGAGTTTCTCATTGATCTGCTGCCTGGCACAGGGCCAATAGCAAAGAGACCTTACCCTATGTCCACCGATGAGTTGAAAGAACTCAAGAAACAACTGGCAGAACAGTTAGGAAAAGGATTCATTAGAGAAAGTTCATCGTCATGGGGAGCGCCAGTTCTGTTTGTTGAGAAGAAAGATAAGAGTCAACGTTCAGTGATGGACTATCGTTCGTTGAATGAAGTGACCATCAAAAACAAATATCCACTACCAAGAATCAATGATTTGTTTGATCAGTTGGAAGGAGCTAGCGTGTTTTCTAAGATCGACCTTAGATCTGGATACTTTTAGCTCAAGATTAGAGAACATGACATTCCCAAGACAGCCTTCGTCACTAGATATGGCTCGTATGAATATACGGTGATGCCCTTTGGTTTAACCAATGCACCGTCATACTTCATGAGCATGATGAACAAAGTGCTCATGGAATTTCTAGATAAGTTTGTCGTAGTCTTCATTGACGACATACTGGTCTACTCAAAAAGCAAAGAAGAGCATGAAAAGCATCTACGTGCAATATTGGAGAAACTCCGAGAACACAAGATATATGCTAAATTCAACAAATGTGAGTTTTGGCTCAATGAAGTAGGATTCCTTGGACACATTATATACAAGGAGGGAATTGCAGTCGACCCAGCCAAAGTGACCGCAGTAACGGAATGGGAACCACCCAAGAATATTGGGGAAATTCGTAGTTTCTTAGGACTGGCCGGATACTGCCGGAGGTTCATTGAGAACTTTTCAAAGATAGCTAAACCAATGACCGAGTTGTTGAAGAAAGAAAAGAAGTTCGAATGGACTGAAGCTTGTGAAAACAGTTTTCAAGAGTTGAAAAGGAGATTGGTGTCTGCACCTATTCTGTGCTTACCAGATATAGAAAAGGAATTTTAGGTGTATTGCGACGCTTCTCGTCAAGGTCTAGGAAGCATGTTGATGCAAGATGGCAGAGTAGCAGCCTATGCTTCTAGACAACTCAAGAAACATGAGCTCAACTACCCAACTCATGACCTTGAGTTAGCTTCGGTTGTTCACGCCTTGAAGATTTGGAGACATTATTTGCTGGGAAAGAGATGTGAAGTATTTACCGACCACAAAAGCTTGAAGTACATCTTTACTCAGAAGGACCTCAACATGAGACAAAGAAGATGGTTAGAACTCATCAAAGATTACGACTTGAGTTTGCAATACCATCCTGGTAAAGCGAACGTAGTAGCTGATGCCTTGAGCCGTAAGGCCTATGTGAACTGTCTATCTACAGAAGTGCTGCCAGAAGATTTATGTAAGGATCTGAAAGACCTTAGCCTGGAGGTAGTGCCACAAGGTCATGTAGCATCGCTAGTAGTGCAACTAACCCTGATGGACAGAATACGCCAAGCACAGAAAGGAGATAAAGAGATTGAGAAGATCAAAGAAAACTTGAGGAAAGACAAAGCTAAAGGCTTTAGCGAAGATGAGCAAGGAACTATCTGGTTTGAGAAACGTATCTGTGTACCTGATGACCCTGATATTAGAAGAGTGATATTCCAAGAAGCCCATGAAACCCCATACTCGATTCATCCTGGTAATACCAAGATGTATATAGACTTGAAAGAAAGATTTTGGTGGAGCAATATGAAGGGAGACATAGCCGAATATATAGCCAAATGTGATGTGTGCAGTAGGGTAAAAGCTGAACATCAGAAACCAGCCGGACTACTTCAACCACTGAAGGTGCCGGATTGGAAATGGGACCAAATTGGTATGGACTTCATCACTGGGTTACCCCGCACGAAGTCAGGATATGACTCAATCTGGGTTATAGTCGATCGTTTGACCAAGGTAGCTCATTTCATACCAGTGAAGACCACTTACACTAGTGCAAAGTTAGCTGATATCTACATGAAGAGGATTGTAAGCCTCCATGGCGTCCCCAAAAGCATCGTGTCTGATAGAGGAACCCAATTTACCTCTCACTTCTGGAAGCAACTCCATGAATCACTTGGAACTAGGCTGGAATTCAGCACAGCATTCCATCCGCAAACAGATGGGCAAACAAAAAGGGTAAACCAGATTTTGGAAGATATGCTGAGAGCATGTGCTCTGGACTACGGGTCTAGTTGGGACAACAACTTGCCTTACGCAGAGTTTTCCTACAACAACAGCTATCAAGCCAGTATTGAGATGGCACCATTTGAAGCCTTGTATGGCAAGAAATGTACTACACCCCTACTATGGAGTGGTGTAGGAGAGCGAAGTTTCTTCGGACCCGATATCATTCAAGAAGCAGAAGAAAAGGTTAATTTGATCAAGGATAGGCTAAAAATCGCCCAATCCCGTCAGAAGAGCCACGCGGATAGTAAGCGTAGAGAAATCATCTACGAAGTTGGAGACAGAGCTTATCTCAGAGTGTCATCCCTTCGCGGTGTTAAGAGGTTCGGTATTAAGGGTAAGTTAGCACCCCGATTTATAGGACCATTCAAAGTCCTATCCCGCAAAGGAGAAGTAGCCTATGAATTGGAACTACCAGAAATTCTTTCGGCCGTACATAACGTGTTCCACGTGAGCCAGCTAAAGAAATGCCATCTAGAGATGTCAGAAACACCGTTGAATGATACAGTACCCCTTGAGGAAGTTCAACTAGAAAATGACCTGACTTATGAGGAGAAACCCATTAAGATACTAGAGACAGCAGAAAGAGCTACACGCACCAAAACCATCAAGTTCTGCAAAGTACAGTGGAGTCACCACACTGAAGAGGAAGCCACTTGGGAGCGCGAAGATACCCTTCGAGAAGAACACCCACACCTATTTGCTAACCATTCCGAAGCTCGAGGGCGAGCTTCATCTTAAGGGGGTTAGTCTGTAACATCCCAGATTTTTTTCAAAATTAAAATTTTCATCATGCATTCATGGCATATTGCATTTCAAGATCTTTTCCAAAGTTTTGAATCATATCCTTCAAGATTTTTGTTCAAATGCCTCTTACCCCAAATTTTAGAAACAAAAAGGTTTTAGGAAGAAAGTATTTTAAAATAAGTTCCATTATTATGGAGCTATTTTATTTTTCCTCTAAAAAAATTCTTTTGAAAACCAAATAGTGGGAAGATATTAATCTTAACTTCCTAATTATTTGGACTTTATATTCAAAGTTCTCACAAATTATTTCTTCTTCCATCTTATCACCAAACCTCTGGTCTATAAGGTTCTAAACACACTTTTCAAAGACCAGAAGTGGTCAGCTTAAATTTTATTCAAATTTGAATAGAAGAATCCTTTCAAAACTCCAAACAGAAATTCAGAACAAAAGAAAAGGAAAGCAGAAGAAAAAAAATAAAAGAAAGAGGCCAGGAGCCCAACTGGGCCGACCCCGAGAGACCAGCCGGCCCAGATTGCCCCGAGCTGACCCAACCCGCTCTTTTCCCTCTCTCTCTGACAGCCGGGTCCCACCTGTCATCACCCCCGTCAATCACTCCCCTCTCTTCACTCCCAGTAACGCTCGCCGGCGATTACTCCCCGGCGTTACTCACGCCTTAACTGGCCACCAAGCCCACCCCTATAAAGCCCCGGCTATCCTCCCTCGCCCCTCCCTTTTCTCTCTGAAGAAGAAGCCGCCAGGCTGCTGGAATTCACCGCCGGAGCTCGCAGGTGCTGCCGCCAGTCATCGCCGATTTCGACGTGGTCCAGCCTCCCCCTTCCCTCTCGAACCTCCTAACCTTCTCCCCTCTCTCGGGCGCATCGAGTAACACCCTCTCCCCGCTTTTTCTCGCAGTATTTCGAGCACGCCGACGGTCACCGAGGCCGCCATCGTCTCCAGCCGCGCTTCGCCGTCGCCCCTGGAAGCGCAAGTCCTCGCCGACCACGATTTCGAGATCACCGTCGTCTGCTGAACCTCGTCTACTACTTCATCGCCGTCGCCGCTCGCCAGAACCTCGCCGACGACGAGCTCCAGTACGACCTCGCCGGACCTTATCTCGTCGGTGAGCCTCTCCACTGTTCCTCTCCTTCTCCAGCCATCGGATCTGCATTGCATGGCCACGATTAGATCTAAAATCCCGAAACGGTATCGACCAATGATTTCCCGCCACGTCGCGACCAGTCAGCCCACCCCCAGTCAATCTAGTCAAAATCGATTTCAAATTCGAATTCAAATCCCTGTTTTGTGGCAGATCTTGTAAAATCGATAGAAAATAAAATACTTAACCAAAAATAGCAAATAATACCTCGTTGGAATCCTCAGGATGTGTAGAATCCAATGATCCAATCAAACCTATTATTTTATGGGTACATTTTGAATCCATCGTCAGATCTGAATCAAACCTTCGGTTTCTTAATAAATTCATAACTTTTGTTCTGTGAGTCCAAATGCTACAAATTTGTAGTCTATGGAATCCTTGGAACATTTAGAACACCCCAAAAGCAAAAACTTTCAAAGTTAAGACGTGCACAAACTTGCTACTGTTAAATATGTTCAAATCACCTTTTTCTTTACCAAATGTATTCTAAAAACTATTTTTGAGTGAAACCACTTGCAGTAGCTTCAAGTTACTGTCACCTAACCAGTGGTAGCTCAAGCTTATTTTTTTGCAGGACAGTACCAACCAGAACTTATTTTCCCAAAGTGTTGCCCTATTGTATCAAATACACTTTTGTTAATGCCTTGTTATAAAATCCCTTCCAACACTACACTTGTTTTCAAAAGCTCATGTTCCATTCTATACAACATATCACACACTCACTTAGTGTGTGAAAATAAAATGACCTTTGCATACATGCATACATGCATACATGTCTATGATTGTCATTAGAAATAGAATATTGATTGCTTGATTGTTTGAATTGAATAGATTTTGAGGAGGAGCAAGGCTACTTTTGTGACTGTTGTGAGTGTGCAAGCTGTTACCAAGGCAAGTGACACACATGTCCCCTACCCATTTTACTTATGCATTAGTATATTCACCTCTTGTAGTATGCATGATAGGTGATTTATTCAACCGTTTTATCAAATGCTTAGATCCTAGTAGTGTGTAGCAATCCCTCAAACCCCACCGGTTAGGATGCTAAATACTTTGAAAAATATTGATGCCATGCTAAGATCACTTGCAAAGTGTTTTGTGAACAACATAAGAACTTCAACTAAAATGAAACACCTGGGTGGATTGGTTTGATGATGGAGGCGATGTTGAGTGGCGACCTGGGGCTGCACATTGTGTAGTTGTTGCCTGGGCAAGACCTGGGGCTACCCATTGTGTAGTTGCTGCCCGGGCGTTCACTTGTGGTTTGCCACCCAGGAACAAAGAGATGGCTATGTCTTCCATGCTTAGTGTACTTCCAGTGTAGCCTTATGACATTATGGGCTCTGTCTTGACTGATTAGAATGTGGGAGAGCAACTTGTCGGCAAGAAGTGGTGGTAGTCAAATTGTAGGTTGGGAGCGGAGCTTGCCAAGTTAGTTGTCCTCTCCTTCTAAAAGGTCTCGTTTCATTTTATGTATGGGCATAAAATGAATCGTAAGGTGAAAGTGCACAACCCTTGCAAGGTGTCAAAACTAATCGATTAGCCGTGTCCTCGGTTATGGACAATTGAGTCTCTAGACATGGAATGTACGGAATAATCTCATCACCGATTCTGAATGACTAAAATCTGTCTAGAAACCCCTAGGTAGGAACTAAGGACCATACACTCCGAGGGGTGGTGGTGCCTGAGGTTCCAACTTTGTTGAATTGCGCCCAGTGCTACATAACTTGCAACTATGTAGTATTTGGGGGTTATTTCAACCCTTCAAAAATAAAATCTTTGAAATAAAATCTTGACTTAAAATAGGACAAAATTGGCTTTATGCAAATCTAGCCCAGAGATCCACCAGCCAAATAGCATGTAGCTAGATCTTTCACAACAGCCACCAAATAAGTGTCATTTGCCAGTACATCATTGTACTGACCCCCATACTTGGGGCTGCATAATCAAATGTGCAGGTTCTTCTGATGAGGAGTGAAGTGTTAGGATCTCGAGTCTGCATACCAACATGACTGCCTGTGGCGCATGCTGAAGATGGAGGCTCGCTACTATTATAATTCCGTTGTGCTTAGGTTGAACTCTGTTTTCCTTGTCGGTCCATGAGACCAAAGACTTGTATTAATCGGGAGACTTATGTATCTAGATCTGCGTGTAATCTCGATACTATGTGATGAATACTATATTTTGTTCTGTGGTGCTATCATTGATCCAGGGAATAGCACATAACACAGGTGTTCTGCCTTAATCCAAAGGTGGGGCGTCACAGACGCGGGCTTCTCCGGGACAAAGTCCATACGGCGCTCGCGCCATGCCGAGGAAGGCGAACATCTCTCGGGCGAGGGGTTCTTGGCACTCTTAGGGTAGCGGTTTAGGGAGCTTTTGTAATCGTCAGACTTATGCTTAATGAACATTGGCCTTCTTCATTTATTGTGTGAATGTTCTTCTGCTTGCATCGTAGCGCTGTGACAATTCCTCGGCTAGGATTCTTCCTTGGATAGAACCGTTGTTGTGCGAATCCGTAGATAGAGACTACGATGGTCACTGGGTTGCACAGACGCTTCGGGCGAGATCCTTCAACCTCAGCGCGAAAGGAGCAGTGCTTCTGCTGGCCGGCTCTGGGAAGAATGAACTAGTTCCAGCCTGGCGGGGTTGGAATGAGGACTAAGTCCTGTACTGGCTCGAGCAGGGCCGGAGCCGGCACGCCTCCTTTCCCAGGCCTTCGCACGTCCCTTGCTGCGGCTGGAGTAAATCTCCCAGTTTCTGGCTCTAGCCATTACTTTGCGCGTGTTAAGTTTCGATTTTATCGCTCGTTTGCTGATCATGTCATAGCGCCAGCTGATCGGACAGCCAGCGAGGTACTGGAGCCGGCTCATTTCTGAGGGCCAATTCCCTTTCCCCCTAGCCCCCGAGTTTTGGGGTAGCTGGACTGACAGCTAGCTTGAAACTAACTCTTCCGCGTGCGGTGCCGACGTCGAGCGAGGTAGCTCTAGCTTCGAACCCCCTTTGACGTGGCTACTCAGCCCAAACGCCTAGAGAGTGTGGTCGTTGACCATTCGCTAGCTTGCCTTAGCCTGGTTCTCTCAACTTTTTCCTTAAACTTCCCACCCTTCGGCCCTTCTACCCCCAACCGGCAGCCTGGTGCCGGTTGGTCTCCCTTGGGCCGGCAACCGAATGCCGGCCTAGGGTGGGAGCATGCCGCGGAGTGAGAAGTAGTACTTCAGTTTATCGGGTACCCGACTCGTGCAAACCAACGCATGGCTAATGAGCACTGCCTCCAGCGCTTGGTTGAGCGATTTTTTGTCATTTACGGTTTTTCTCTGTGGTTTTCCTTCGTATGTGGCCTGCCGGCTCCTACCCGTCCGGCTGCTCGGAGCCGGAGGGTGGAGGTTAGGCTCGAGACCTTCTCCATACGTAGTACTCATCCGGCTAACGAGGATTCGGTCATTTTTTGAGGCTGCCGGCTGTGGCTCGGTGCCCGGAGCCGGCTGCCGGTCAAGTGAATAACGCAGGAAGCAAAACATACACGGAGTGTTTTCCTCGAAGCCGACCGTAACTAGCCACTTCATCATCCTTTATTCATTGACAAGTTTTTTGGGGTACAAGCTTTTGCCTTAGCAGAAGAAAGGTCTTAGGAGACTGACATTCCAGGGACGCTCTGTCTCCTTGTCAGAGTTATCTGCCTTGTTCTTCCTTGGCTCTTGCGCGTCGATGAGGTAGTAAGCCCCATTGCCCAGCACCCAGCTGACAATGAACGGTCCCTCCCAAGGAGAGGATAGCTTGTGCATGCCTTTGGTGTTCTGGATCAGCCGGAGTACGAGATCTCCTTCGCGAAACGCGAGCGGACGGATTTTTCGGCTGTGGTATCGTCGTAGCTGCTGCTGATAGAGCGCTGATCTAGCCAGAGCCTGTTCTCATGCCTCCTCGAGGAGGTCGACGCCATCTTCACGAGCTTCTTTTGCTTGCTTCTCTGTGTACTGGACAACTCTGGGTGCATTGAATTCGATATCAGTGGGCAGCACTGCCTCGGCTCCATAGACCAAGAAGAAAGGCGTGAAACCAATAGAGCGGTTTGGAGTGGTGCGCAGGCTCTAGAGTATCGAAGGCAGTTCTTTGACCCAACAGCCAGCTGAGCGCTCAAGAGGCTCTACCAGTCTTGGTTTGATGCCGGCCAAGATCAGCCCGTTTGCCTTCTCCACTTGCCCATTTGTCTGAGGGTGCGCCACTGATGCTAAGTCCAGCCGGATCCCCTTCTTGCCGCAGTAATCAGCAAAGACTCCCTTTGCAAAGTTCGTCCCGTTGTCAGTGATGATGCTGTGGGGAACTCCATATCTCGTGATGATCTCGTTGAAGAACTTGATGGTGGACAAGCCATCGAGTTTTTTGACTGGCTTGGCCTCGATCCACTTGGTGAACTTGTCCACTGCAACCAACAGATGTGTCAAGCCCCCGGGTGCGGTCTTGAATGGCCCTGCCATGTCCAGGCCCCAAACTGCGAACGGCCAGGTGAGCGGGATGGTCTTGAGGGCTGCCGCTGGAGTGTTTCTGTGCTTGGAGAAGCGCTGGCAGCCGTTGGTGGGCTTTTGTCTTCTTTGCCCGGCTGCGGCCTTCCACAGTGGAATTGCCAGCCGGCTGCTGGCACAGCCGGCCCTACAGGCGGAGCCGGTCTTCTTGTCTTCGAGCCATGGAGACTCCTGGGATGCCAGCCGACAGATAGCTCGGCACGTGGCATGCCCCATAAGTCATCCCCACGACAGTGTGAGTTGCGGTAATGAAATATTAATGAGAAGTTTTATCGTTTACTTTCCGCACACTTTATTTTAGTTTGCAATTTTTCTTATATGATTAGTCTTGTTGATTAGTATTGGTCTCACTTTGGGAGCATGAGTAAATTTAGTTGGTTTTGGCAAACTTAGCTTGGTTAGTAGCAACATTACCTTGAGGTTTGAGTAGAAAAGAAAGAAGTGCTAGTAGATACATTATTTTAGCTTTCCTTCATGTTTGGCTCATAAGCAATAGTATTCTCAAGTTAAAATTGTTTGTACTTTCAAGGAAGTTTGCATGATTGTTTTTATCATATATATTTGTTTGTTTGTTTCATGCAACTCTTTTGCTTGCTACCCAGCCTTGCTAGCCAAAAACCTGTACTGAGAGGGAATACTTCTCGTGCATCCAATTCCCAAAAACCAAGTTACTTCCAAAGACTCCACTATAAATCCCTATGCATGGTATTTCAAACCATTCCAAGTAAATTTTCATGTGCTACCTTTCAAAAACCTTCAAATACTTCTCATTTTGTGCCACTATTTTAAGCTCATGAGGACGTAGTGGTTGGGCTTGTTATCTTCCATACTAAATTGAGTACCCCTCGACTAGGCAGCTTCATTTGCTCATCATTAATTTTGCAAGGGAGCTGGTTAGACCATTGTAATCTAAAAAAAAGGCACTCCTCCATGGTTTGTGAAAGTTGGTAGGCACCCGATGGAATCGGTTAGCCATGGTTTGAGAAAGGAAAAGGTGGGGAGGAGTTCCAAGCTATAAAAGAGCACAATTGTGCCAATTAATCAACATCTCGGAACCGCTCTCACTTGTTTAGTATGGAAGATATCAAGAACTCCGTTGCTAGTCGTTGACGAAAGCAGCCACCTCTCAAAACAACTTTTATCTCTATTTTACAAATGAAAAGCCCTAGCACATGTTTAATCCCTGCTTCCCTCTGCGAAGGGCCTGTCTTTTACTTTTATGTTGAGTCAACCTATTCCCTTCTATCTCAAGCAAGCATTTGAGTTGTTATGTTTCACTCATCCATATGTTGATTCATTCAATCATGTTTACTATCTTCCTTTGTTTAGTATAGTGCTTTTATCTGAAGGAATATATCTTTGAAAGCTTTCTAAGATTGCAAAGAGTTTGTTTCGTTGAGCATATGGTTTTTGCTATATTAGCTCTGCTATAAAAGGCTCCGTTCAAAAGTAAGTATAGTTTATTCATTGTTCTCTGACCAAGAACTAAGGTTTGCCATCACCAATTATAATTTACCTTCTGCATTCCCTTTTACTTATTGCAAGTCTATATTATATGTAGGGAAGTTGATGTCTATTATAAATTGTGCCTTAGTGAATGTGATGCTTTTTGTTCGTATTTGGATTATCGATACTTCACTCCATAAACCTGTGGTCATGTTTACCGAGTTCAGTTTTTGCTTGGGGACAAGCGAGATCTAAGCTTGGGGGGATTGATATGTCCATTTTGCATCACTATTTTGTATCATAATTTACTGTTATTCATTGATATATTTCACATTTAGAGATGATACTTATGTTGTTTCCTCTGTTTTTACATGTTTAATGATCATTGGAGGATTTGCTGCCGGAGTCAGGATTCTGCTTGAAAAAGGACCATCAAGACACCATGTTTCGGAAGATGAGGAAATTGCAGAAAAATATCAGAAAATTATATTTCACCAGAAGACTGAAGAAGCCAGAAGGAGGAGGCGAGAGGAGCCACAGGGTGGGCTCACCCACAGGGGGCGCGGGCCCACCCCTGGCCGCGCCGGCCTGTGGTGTGGCCACCCTGGCCTACCACTGCCATCGCCCCTTTGCGTATATCATCATCCCGAAAAACCTAAGTTAGGGGGGCTCAGAGATAGACACCGCCGCCTCTGCGGGGCAGAAAACACCAAAGAGAGAAAAGATCTCCGGCAGGCAGAAATCTGCCGGGGAAATTCCTTCCCGGAGAGGGGAGATCATCGCTATCGTCATCATCATCGCACCGGACTTCATCGGGATCATCATCACCATCACCCTCATTAACATCACCTTCATCTCCACCATCACCACGCCGTCCCGCTGTAACATCTTGAGTTGAATCTTGTCAAATTCTTAGGGTAAACTTTCCCGGTGTTGATTACTCTTGTGGTTGATGCTATTGAGTGGAACCATTGAATTAAGGTTTATGTTCAGATTGTTATTTACCATTATTTCACCTCTGATCATGATCCATATGATGTCTTGTGAGTAGTTCGTTTAGTTCTTGAGAACATGGGAGAAGACAAGATGTTAGTAGTGGAATTATGTTGAGTAATATTTAATGGTTTGATATTTATTTGTTGTGGTGCTATTTCACTAGTGGTGTCATGTGAACGTCGACTACATGATACTTCACCATTTGTGGGCCTAGTGGAATGCATTGTGTATTTGGCTACCAATTATGGGGTTGCTGGAGTGACAGAAACCTAAACCTCCGTTGGGAAACCATTGCACCAGGGAGCGTAGGATCTTAGAGTTTAAGGCTGTGGTTAGATTTATCTTAATTACTTTCTTGTAGTTGCGGATGCTTGCAAGGGGTATAATCACAAGTGTGTATTTATCCTAGTAAGGGTAGTGAGCTAGCACAGGTTCACCCCCATAACACTTATCAAACCAATAAAGATTATTTAGCGGTATGAAGCGAAAGCACTTGACAGAAACTCCCGTGTGTCCTCAAGAACGTTTGGTCATCATAAGTTACACAACCGGCTTGTCCTTTGCTCTAGAAAGGATTGGGCCACTTGCAGCAATTACTATTATTGTCTTTTATTTACTCGTACTTTATTTACTTGCATTACCAAATACCCCTGAAAACCAGTTTGCTTGTATTTACAGTGAATCCTTGATCAAAACCACTTGTCAACACCTTCTGCTCCTCGTTGGGTTTGACACTCTTATTTATCGAAAGTACTACGATACACCCCCTATAGTTGTGGGTCATCAATAGTGTGCACATTATGTGTGTCTCTTTGGTTAGTGTCTCTATGAATTGTTGGTGTTTGTTGGAACCATCTAGTGCGCTCAAGGTGATAGTGCGGGGCAATCTAGTTTGGGGAAATGCAAACTTTGAGGAGTGCTTCGTAGCCCTACACATGATTACTGTTTGTTATCCATCGGAGAATACTTTAGAATAGCATAGTGTAGATAGATATTTATGTGTTCACTTATGTTATCTTTGTTGAGAGTGTCCACTAGTGAAAGTATGATCCCTAGGCCTTGTTTCTAAGCATTGAAACACCGTTTACATTCATTTTTGTTACATGTTTGCTCACAGTGATATTTATTTCAGATTGCATTTACTACTTATAATCATTCATATTACTTGTATTTCACTATCTCTCCGCCGAACTAGTGCACCTAGACATCTAACAAGCCTATTGGGTGTGTTGGGGACACAAGAGACTTCTTGTATCGCAATTCTAGGGTTGCTTGAGAGGGATAACTTTGCCCTCTTCCTCCCTAAGTTTGATAAACCTTGGGTGATCCACTTAAGGGAAACTTGTTGCTGTTCTACAAACCTCTGCACTTGGAGGCCCAACACTATCTACAAGAATAGAAGCGTGCGTAGAATCAAGCTCTTTTCTGACGCCGTTGCCGGGGAGGTAAGGCAAAAGGTACTCACATCCTCGTGTGTGAGTGCTTGAAGTTATTTCCATTAGATTCTATAATTATATCTTTTTGTTTCTTGTTTTTGTTTTCACTAGTTAGGCTTAATGGAAAACAAAGAGCTTTATAGTATTTTTCATGAGTTCAGACTTGAAGTGTTTGAAGAGAAAATTGAAAAACCTTTGGAGCTTTATTTGCATGCTAATGCTTTATTCGCATGCTAATAGCAATGTTATTTGTATGAATTCTTTGAACACCGTTATTGCTAATGTTATAGAAAAGTCTAAGCTTGGGGAAGCTGGTTTTGATAAGCATGATATTTTTAGTTCCCTAGCTTTAGTGGAGAAAATTTGCTCTGATGGTATTTTATCTCGCATATGTGATAATTCTAATGATGTTTGTGATCCTCATCCTTTTAAAATACCTATGAAAATTGTTGAACATGCTATGAATAACTACTATTTAGGGGATGGAACTGTTCATCATGGTGATCATTTGCTCTTTATACAAGAATTATGCGAGTTGTTCAAGTGTGCAGGTGATGAGGGTTAACTCGACAAATGTCCTAGATGAAGGACTTACGATCGGGGAGATAGGGCGTCAGATGAACCCGAAGGTAAAATCAGTCAAACAAGGTGTCTATCGATAGTAAACGTGGGTGTAAACCTGGCTTGCTCTCAATCTGTCCCTTACCTTCCCCTCCTGGCCCCTATATATAGGTGGCCAGGTTTCAGGGATCGGGAGGGATCCGATACAGATTACAATATCAACATACGACATGAACTCGTATTTCGACTAGTATTACAATTGGGCCTTCCTTAATGGGCCTCAGGGGTACTTAACTGACGGGCTCTATTATCTATTCCCTTGTCAGCAGGTATTTCAACAAGTCAGGTTAAGAGGAAGCTATTCTCTTTATCACTAAAGGGCAGAGCTGCGGATTGGTATAAGACGATGAAGGATGGTCGATCTATTGGCTGAGAGGAAATTGTACCTCTCTTTTATTCTAAATTCTATCCTTCTAGTGAGATCCATAAAGATAGGAATTATATTTATAATTTTCATCCTCATGATGGTGAAAGCATTGCCCAAGCGTGGGGAATATTGAAGTCACTAATGCTCAAATGTCCCATTCATGAGCTCCCCCGTAATATTGTTATTAATAATTTTTATGCAAGGCTTTCAGGACATTACAAGGACTATCTAGATGCCTCTTTTGAGGGGTCTTTCACAAGCAAGGAGGTTGACGCCAAGTGGGATCTGCTTGAAACAATTCAAAGCAATATCGAAGATTGGGATTGTGACAAAGGTAACGAATTAGGTATAAACTATGAGTATGATTGCATTAAGTCTTTTGCTGTAACTGCTGATTTTCAAGAGCTCAGTGCTAAATATGGCCTTGATTCTCAAATTATGGTTGATTTCTATAGAGCCTTTGCTTCTCATATTAATGTTCCCAAAGAAAATTGGGATGTGTATCATGAACCTTTTAAAGACACTTGCATGGAAAGTGAAATTGTTATTGATAATTGCAACAAACATGCTCAAACTTCTGAAAGTACTATTTCTTATAAGCATGTTAATTTTTGTGGAGCACTTAGACCTTGTGAAAAGAATCACATCAAAGAAGATTATTGTATCCACCACAGGAGTGAAGAAACTAGAATGTGGGACAAGGCTCTAAATGAGCTCGGTGAAAAGGTTTGTACCCTCTATCTGTCGGTGTTCTGGATACCGGGGTATCCCGGTCCACCTGCTCCTGGGCCACGTCATCGGCCCATCTTTAGCCCAGGGGAGAATCAACAATCTTCGCTACGGAGAAGACCCTCGCGAGGAGGCGCCTCGTGAGGAGAACGACGACAGAAACCGCTAAGGACCAGAAGACCTCCTCACGAGCCCCTGCTGGTGAGGAGAGGAGGTACGCCCACGTCAGCCTAGCACGTTTTCGTGCGGAGCAAGAAGGCAACGGGCAGAAGACCGCGTACCGCCCACGCTACCCCCGACAGGGAGGAGACCAACTTTCTCTGTGCCTGCCCAAAGCGGCATAGTGGCAGTTGGCCACCCCCCTAAATATAGCATGGACGGTGCAGGGCGCCAGAGGAGGACGTCAGCCTCCTCCACCCACTCCTGTGGACCGGCGCCACTACCCTACAAAGACCAAGTCTACAGAAGAGCATAGTCTACAGCTGTCCTCCCTCCTTGGCCGTGTGTGGCAACCCCTTCCCCAAGAAGATAAGGGGAAGGAGGACCTTGGCGCTATAAAAGGAGGGAGAGGCCACCCCTTAGAGGGGATCGGATCCGGTCTAGTCGAATCTTCATCTTCTTCAAGCTGCTAGTTGGGCACGTAGGTTCTTCAACCTCTGGCCAACTAGAGCTTTGTAACCAAGGCCTTGTACTCCTCGCGAGGTGTCGCGTTGCAATACAAGAAGGCAGGAAGTAGGGGTTTTACCTCACCATGAGGGCCCTGAACCTGGGTAAAGCTCGGTCTCCCTCTCTGCAGTGCGTTGCGCGTCCGACAACCGAGGCTTCCATCACCGTGTTTTGTTGCGATCCAAGATCTCACACGTTCAGCCCCCTGCGTTCGAATCCTTGGGTCCGTCGCGTGGTACCCCGTGTTCTTGCGACACGAAATCCATCGACATTTGGCGCGCCAGGTAGGGGTCGAACCTACGACCTTCCGCTTAGGAAACGGAGGACTTCATCTGCGCAAGGAATAAAGTGTAACAGCAGCTTTACTCGCCATTAATCCTTTCTAATCTGTAGAAACTGCTGGAAATCGTGAGTTCTGGTCTCACCGACCTCGCGAGATCGGCTAACTGCGGCTTAACGCGAACGTGAGTTTTCGCTCGACTGCCTTTCGAGAAAGAGCCGGAGCACGGTGTCCGCGCTGGGGCCTTCGCCCGGAAAACAGCAGGCCCGCAAAACCCAGAACGGATCGAGCTCTGACTCGGGAAGGGACCCGCTACAGTCACCTCATACGATCTATGGTTCTCTCTCCTCTCGAGCGACACTTGCACGAAGGCGCATGAGCGCGTGAGAGTCGCACAATCTGTGTAGATTTCTCTAAGTTTCCTGCTGTCCTTGACTGCGGCCTTGTGGCTCTTCTCCTGGGATCGCCTTTGTTTTGCTTGGACGCCTGGGGGGCTGCAGGGAGATAGTCCTGTATGCCATTACAGTCACCTCTGGAGCGCCAGTGCCCGCTAGCCTTGCACCACGAGCTGCATACTAAGCGTTAGGCTGCTGTCCCGCTCGGAGGCCGGCCCCCGAACGGCGTAGAGCATTCCCCAGACAAAGGCGAGACAAGGAAATATGTGCAAGGGTGCAAACAAGGACCAGTTGGCGATCAACGCCTTAAGTACGATTACAACTTAAACTGGCCCAGCAGGGCAATGTCTGACAGCTGCAAAGTGTGCAGCTAACCTAGTTCTTCTGGGGAAGGTCTAAGAGGAGCTTACTGGGCGACCGCTGCGTCGCCCCCGTCGTCGTCGGCGCCATCGCTGGAGCTTGAGGACGTCCCCTCGCTGGAGTCCGTCACCTCTTCGCTGCCGGATTCTGTGGAGCCGGGGGCCTCGCCGCTAGACACTGGTGGAAATCGGGGAATTTGCACCGGTTTGTAACTACCTTTTGCACCGGTTTTGGAACCGGTGCAACGCATCCGGGACTAAAAGTCTTAACCTTTAGCACCGGTTGCGTTACGAACCGGTGCTAAAGGCCCTCCACGTGGCCTCCCACACGGGCCCCCGTCGGAGGACCTTTAGCACCGGTTTGTAATATGAACCGGTGCTAGAGGATGGCGACGTGGCAGCCCCTGCAGTGTTTGGCTAAAACCCTAATCCCTAGCCTTTTGAAATACGGTTTTTTCGGGTATTTGAAAAATGTTGATGCACATATAAAAGAAACCATCATATATAGTACACAATATCGTCATACATATAGAGATCGAAGCTAGTATGTGTTATCTTTTATCGTGTTTGGTCGAACATATTACATAATGGAACATTGTACGCGTTCATGAATATATACAATATAATTTCAGCTACGATTTTCCAAAATCGTAATGCCGATGGTATTCACCGGTTGGTGCTATGACCTCATCAAGTAGGAATCCCGCCAGTTCCTCTTGAATTGCTCGTATACGCTCAGTTGCTAGAAGACGATCCCGCTTCAGTTCGATCTAATGTAAAGAAGAGGATCAATATATATGAATGAAGAAACTCAACATAAATGATGGTAATAAAATAAAATTGTGAATATTGTTTACGTACATCTAGTTGTTCTAGTCTTCTCTTCTCACGACAAGTCTCTCGCATGAACTCGCAGACATAGAATCCACATAAATTATTCCCGTCTTCTTGCTTCAAGCACTTTACGAGAATAGAGTTCAATCAAAATAATAATCAAGGATGATAATGGTATTGAAACTAGAACCAACGAGATGCACGGACCTAGCTAGTAGTACTTACCGGTACTTGTTTAAATTCAAGCTCATTTCTCCAGGGACCCGGTGCCTTAGCCGTGAACCGTTTCCAAGCACTGCCCCGCAAAGAAAATGAATAAAGAAGTTAGTAATTACTTGATATCGGGAAATGAACGAAAGTAGCTGATATAGTGCCATGCATAATGATTGAAATTACCGCTGGAGTGTATCAATCATGTCCCCGAATGTCTCAAGGGATTTTTTTTTCGAGTCCATGACTAGTACTCGTCCTCTATCAAGTTCAATAACTAGCAGAATAAAATGATAGCTGCGCACACACATAACACACACTTAACATCGAGTAACCAAAATATATAGTAATGTGTATAAGACAGTTAACACACTCACTTGAAATTGTAAGGAAATAGTATTTTCGTCATGGTTTCTTGTTTCCTTAACGCCCGTACCAAGTTATCCTCCGTGTCCTTGATATGGTTATGGAGAGTTACCTCGTTCACGGTATATGGGTCAATGAACCCAATATCATAGATTTGTCCTCTTTTGCATTCGAGTTTCTTCAATCTGCATAATATAGTGAGTAAAATTATGCATGCAATAAACGAGATGAGATAAAGACTTATAGTTACAAGGAAAAATAATACTTACAAACAATAGGCACTGATCATCGATTTGTCGAGGGCGTCATGATTGTATAACTGAAATAATTCAGCAACTTCGATGTTTATGTCGTCGTTTCCACGAAAGAAATGCTCATCATTAATTCCTATTACGATCCAATTCTGCCCACGCTGTGAGGCTTCCAAGTACCAGTTATGCAATTTTCGCATTCTTGTTGGTAGATTAGGAATCTCCTCGGGTCGGACGAGAGGGCTCCCATACCGGTATTTGTATGCTACTACTTCAGCCGTGGGGAAATCACACCTGCTTAAGTATTGAGCAACAGACATACCTGCAGCTTTGGCCTCCTCTTTGTACAGTGCTATGATCTCTGGATCATACTGGACATCGGGAAACACTTGGAGCGGGGGGCAAGAGTTCATCTGTTCTCCGAGCTGAGGAACTGATTTACCTTTCGACCGCTTTGCTGCATCTGACTTGAGAATAGTGCGGTCATAATCTGATGCAAGCCTTGGCTCGGGTTGGTGAAGGTTCTTCAACATTTTTAACACTTTTGGATCTAGAGGAGGCTGCTCGGCGGACTGCTCGGTCTTCTTTCTCTTCAAATTTTCAAAGAAGTTCTTTGATGATTTCTCTTGTACCTTCGCCGCGGTTTCCTCCAAAGTATAGTCGTAAGGTCTCTTTGGAGGAACCTTAGGTACTCTTGGAAGGGGCTCCTGTCGACGGATCGGTGATCGGTTACTCTTGGGAGCGGCGATGGTACGCTTCTGCCTTTGGCTCTGAGCCTCAGTGGGTGGAGGTGGCGGAGACGGCTCACTAGCTGGGGAAGGCTGGTATGCTGGAGAAGGCTGACGCGGAGATGGCGGAGAAGGCTGACGCGGAGATGGCGGAGATGGCTGATGTGGCGGTGGAGAAGGGTGACGGGCTGGAGACCTTGGCGTCCAATTTGGAAGCACGATTAATTCCTTTAGCCATAGAACGGTGGTCTTCTTGGCTTCTCCCAGCTCGTACAAATCCCCTTCACCCGCAGGGTGGTCAAGCTTCAGCTGCTCAAATCCGCCCATAACTTCATCCACCCCGGCAACAGCATAGCCAGGTGGAATCGGACGGCAATGATAAGTTGAATCAGGTCCAATGGGTAAGGCATAGCCGACCGCCACCTTCATGGTTATGTTCACGACCTTCACATGTAGCTCGCAAGATGTCGACTCCGTGATATCATCCACTGGATAGCGGATCGCCGGTTCATCATCATCCGCTGGGAGGTCCGTGGAAGCCACGCTGCTTTTCCGCTGAGATGGTGGGCCGGTAGCATCATATCCGGCTTCTATCTGTGGCTAAGATGCGGCGGTTCCTTGCTGGCTTATCCGATTTAACAAGTCTGATTGCCGCTTCAGCTCTTGTTCTATCTGAGACATGCGGTCTGCTTCCCTTTCCTTTCTTCTCTGACGGCTTCTATCGGGAAATTTCTTCATTTCCACGGGAAACCCGAGTTTCCACGGTTTGGAGCCCGGAGTGGTTCGTGTTCGTCCTGGGTGTTCATCATTCCCAAGGGCGCGCGTGAGCTCGTCCTTCTCTCTTTCGGGATGGAACCTTCCCTCTTCAACATCCTTTGATGCGCTTCTAAGGGCATCAATGGGAAGAGGGTCTTCGTCATGCTTTTTTGTATATACACACTTCCCTTCCGAGTCCAACTTCCCTCCATGCCCGTAAAACCAATCCCTTGACCGATCATTCCATTTCAATGTCTCCGGAATGATCCCTTTGGCAATTAGATCGTCCTCCATCTTCTTCCACTTAGGCTTGCCAGTCTTGTAGCCTCCTTGCCCCATAGTATGGTGATACTTCTTTTTAGCAGCATTTTTCTTATTTATTTCTGACCTTCGCTTAGCTGCCTCTGAAGTCTTGTACTCCACGAATGCGTCCCAGTGATCTTTTATCTTCTCATATTGTCCAGTGAACACCGGAGTCTTTTTTTGGTCGACAAAATCCTTGTACAATCTTTTCTTCCAGGTGTTGAATTGTATTGCCATCCTCGAAAGAGTCCACTTCTTGACTTTCCGCTCTATGATATTCAGATGACGATCATCGTCATCTGAATCCTCCTCATTTGAATCCTCCTCATTTCGATCCACCTCAGTTCGATCCACCTCTGGCGCCTCTGGTAGGGTAAAATTAACCATGAGCTTCTTCCAAAGAATATTCTTCAATCTGTTGCGGACATATTTAACTGGTTCCGTCTTTGTCTTCTTCCATTCTCGAATGGTGATCGGAATGTTGTCCCTAACAAGAACTCCGCATTGTCTTATAAATTTACTTGCGTGAGCCGCGGGAGCAATCGGTTCGCCATCTTCACCGATTTCTTCTATTCGGTACCTTTCATGTTCTTCCAACCTTCTGGCCGGACCTCTTCTATTTGCAGAAGAGTGGCTCGATCCAGAGGGCTAAAAGAAGAAGGAGCGTTAATATATGTATATACACAAATCTAATAATCCAACTATACAACAAATGCTTAATTTATTATTAATACACATCTACCTCGCCGGCGCCTTCTCCCTCATCTTCGGCACCTTCTCCCTCTCCGGCACCTTCTCCTTCACCGGTGCCTCCATCCACTCCGGCACCTTCTCCCTCTCTGGCACCTTCTACTTCACCGGTGCCATCCTC
Organism: Dactylis glomerata; assembly: GCA_007115705.1. Taxonomy (NCBI): domain Eukaryota; kingdom Viridiplantae; phylum Streptophyta; class Magnoliopsida; order Poales; family Poaceae; genus Dactylis; species Dactylis glomerata. The sequence continues at coordinate 3,266,646 of QXEO01000545.1, read as the reverse complement.
TCCGGCACCTTCTCCCTCATCGAAGCCATCTCTACGATTTTGTTCGTCTCCCTCACCGGAGTTGTTTAGAAACAAGGAGGTGACATCGTCATCATTATTATCGCGGATGATATCCTCGATAATATTTTCCTGGAAGTCGTCTCTTCCGAGATCCATAGTTTCTGCAAAGAATTATTACAAATTATTATAATGATACGGAGACCAAAAAAAAAGGGGGCGTTGGCCGAGCGCCGGAGCGGTGGGGGAAGATTAGGTCTTCCCTCCCCACCACGCCGGCGCCCGGCCAACGCCCCCATTTTATAACCTAAAATAACTAAAGTAATAAAAGACCTAAAAAAATTCTACTGATAGTGTTGATTATATATATATTCAACGATCGAACAACTAGGGTGAAATTCTACTTAATTCTGTAATATTGAGAGTCTATTGAATTTAGTAATATATCGTGATGCCGACGAGCATTTTCCTCTTTGACTATTACATGCAACTAAAACAAAATCAATGCCAGCTCAAGTCATGTGATTGTTTATGAAGTACTGTACATTATTAGACCTTATTAAACCATTATGTGTTTTTAATATGTGTTATCTAACTAAAATAAACAAAGTAATTAAAATAACTAAAACCTAAAATAACTAACTAAATAACTAACTAAATAACTAACTAAATAACTAACTAAATATGTGTTTTTCCTCTTTGCACGTGCACATTTACTAGTAACTAAAAACCTAAAATAACTAAAATAATTAAAGTAATTAAAATAACAAAAACCTAAAATAATTAAAGTAAAAAAAACCTAAAATAACTAAAAAAAAATGTGCTCAAAACCTTGCAGGAAGGTGGCCGGGCTTGGCGCGTGGGCGAGCGGGCGGCGCGGCCGGGTGCGGCGTCATCGTCGGCGGGCGAGCGGCGCGGGTCCGGCGGCGTCGACGGTGGCGGCGCGGGTCCGGCGGCGTCGTCGGTGGCGAGCGGCGCGGGGGAGAGCGGGCGCACTGGCGAGGGCGCGGTGGCGAGCGGCGCGGGGGCGAGTGGGCGCGGGCGAGCGGGCACGTCGGTGGCGGGCGCGGCGCGGCGCGGGCGAACGGGCGCAGCGGCGGCGGCGGCGACGACGGCGGCGGCGTGGAAAAATCCGGCAGCCTGACGGCGTCCTCGAGCTCCTACGCGCAGGTCCTTAGGCGTTTTGCGGTGCGGGGCAGAGGAGGAAGAAGCAGTTATAAAGGCAGGCACCTTTAGCACCGGTTCGTGGCTTGAACCGGTGCTAAAGGTCCTTTAGCACCGGTTGAAGCCACCAACCGGTGCTAAAGGTCTGACCTTTAGCACCGGTTGGTGGCTTCAACCGGTGCTAAAGGCTGCTTTCTGGGAACTGCACCGCCACCCCCTTTAGCACCGGTTTGAGCCACGAACCGGTGCTAAAGGGTGTTTTAAAATTTTCAGTTGTTCCCGCCAAATTCGATATTGATTAGTTATATTTGATTTTCTATTTTCTTTTGATTAGATATATTTGATTTTCTTTTTCTTTTGATTAGTTATATTTGATTTTATATTTTCTTTTGATTAGTTATATTTGATTTTCTATTTTCTTTTGATTAGTTATATTTGATTTTCTATTTTCTTTTGATTAGTTATATTTGATTTTCTATTTTCTTTTGATTAGTTATATTTGATTTTCTTTTTTCTTTTGATTAGTTTTAAACTTTTCAGTTGTTCCCGCCAAATTCGGTATTGAAGCTATCATCAACATTCCATTTGATTTTCTTTTTGATTAGTTATATTTGATTTTCTATTTTCTTTTGATTAGATATATTTGATTTTCTTTTTGATTAGTTATATTTGATTTTCTTTTTTCTTTTGATTAGTTATATTTGATTTTCTTTTTTCTTTTGATTAGTTATATTTGATTTTCTTTTTTCTTTTGATTAGTTATATTTGATTTTCTTTTTTCTTTTGATTAGTTATATTTGATTTTCTATTTTCTTTTGATTAGATATATTTGATTTTCTTTTGATTAGTTATATTTGATTTTCTTTTTTCTTTTGATTAGTTATATTTGAAGCCATCTCCTCTAAGAATGTTAGGTAAATTATTGGGAAATCTCCCATGGCGGAGCTTCTCAAAGATATCGTTGGTGCTCACGCCCTACGATATCTTTGGAAGCTCCGTCTCGGAAAAATTTCCCTCATACAATAACATCATTACACAAAAAATAAATGGGAAAGTAATTTCCATATTGAGATACACAAGTTATGATCCCTATCTAGTCTTCTGAGTTTTCTTCTTGTGTTTCCCTTTCTTCTGATTTTTCGTCTTGGAGGCCATGAACCTCCCTTCGCATATCTCCCTTGATTAGGATCGCTTCGGTCGTAACCATGGAGTATGTTCACCATTTAACGCGATGATTGGGTCAATATTCACTCTGAAGGGCGGAATTTCATCAAACTTATTATAATCTTCTGACATGTCTGTCTTATCCTCAACTCCCACGATGTTTCTTTTCCCTGAAAGAACTATGTGACGCTTTGGCTCGTCGTATGATGTATTCATTGTCTTATCTTTTCTTTTTTTTGGTTTGGAGGACATGTCTTTCACATAGAAAACTTGAGCCACATCATTGGCTAGGACGAATGGTTCGTCTCTGTAACCAAGATTGTTGAGATCCACTGTTGTCATTCCATACAGCTGGTCAACCTTTACCCCTACTCCATCTAGCTTGACCCATTTGCACCGAAACAAAGGGACTTTAAAAGAAGGTCCATAGTCAAGTTCCCATATCTCCTCTATGTAACCATAATAGGTGTCCTTTTGCTCGTTGTTGTTTGTTGCATCAATGCGGACACCACTGTTTTGGTTGGTGCTCTTTTTATCTTGGGCGATCGTGTAGAATGTGTTCCCATTGATCTCGTACCCTTGGAAAGTCAATATAGTCGAAGATGGTGACCCGGCCAACAAGTATAGCTGATCTCCAACAATGTTGTCATTTATGAGATGTGTCCGGAACCAACCGCCGAAAGTCGCCATATGTTTATGTGTAATCCAGGAGTCAGACTGAGCCGGGTGTTGGGAGCGTGCAATATTCTTGTGTTCAATGATATACGGGGCCACCAAGGCGGAACTTTGTAGAACTGTGTAGTGTGCTTGAGTGAAAGAAATCCCGTCCATACAATACATTGATTTCTTTCCTACCGTGCCTTTTCCACGTAGTCTCCCTTCATGCCGCGATTCAGGAACACCAATCGACTTAATGTCAGGGATAAAGTCAACACAGAACTCAATGACCTCCTCTGTTCCGTAGCCCTTGGAGATGCTTCCTTCTGGCCTAGCACGGTTATGAACATATTTCTTTAAGACTCCCATGAATCTCTCGAAGGGGAACATGTTGTGTAGAAATACAGGACCGAGAATGGCAATCTCTTCGACAAGGTGAACCAGGAGATGCGTCATAATATTAAAGAAGGATGGCGGGAACACCAACTCAAAACTAACAAGACATTGGGCCACATCCTTCTGTAACCTTGGTAGCATATCTGGATTGATTACCTTCTGAGATATTGCATTGAGGAATGCACATAGCTTAACAATGGGTACACGAACATTTTCCGGTAGAAGCCCCCTTAATGCAACTGGAAGCAACTGCGTCATAATCACATGACAGTCATGAGATTTCAGGTTTTGGAATTTTTTCTCTGTCATATTTATTATTCCCTTTATATTTGATGAGAAGCCAGACGGCACTTTAATACTTGAAAGGACATCAAAAAAGATTTCCTTCTCTGCTTTTGTAAGAGCGTAGCTGGCAGGACTTAAGTGACGCCCTTTATCCGTCTTGCTCTGTGGATGCATGTTGTTTGGGTCTTTCATACGTTGTTGATCCTCCCGTGCTTCTGATGTATCTTTTGTTTTTCCATACACGCCCAGAAAGCCTAGCAGGTTCACGCAAACATTCTTCGTAACGTGCATCACGTCGATTGAAGAGCGAACCTCTAGGTGTTTCCAATACTCAAGCTCCCAAAATATAGATTTCTTCTTCCACATGGGTGCGTGTCCGGTAGCGACGTCATTTGGAACAGATTGACCGCCAGGACCCTTTCCAAAGATTACTTCTAGGTCCCTGACCATATCAAATAAATCATCACCAGTACGGAGATTAGGCTTTTGCCGGTGATCTGCCACACCTCTAAAATGCTTGCCTTTCTTTCTTACGGAATGCGTGGTCGTAAGAAATCGACGATGCCCCAAGTACACAATCTTCTTGCATTTTTCCAAATATATAGCGTCAGTCTTATCTAAACAGTGCGTGCATGCATTGTATCCCTTGTTTGTTTGTCCTGAAAGGTTACTAAGAGCAGGCCAATCATTGATGGTTACGAAAAGCAACGCTCGTAGGTCAAACGGCTCCTGTTTGTGCTCATCCCATGCACGTACACCTGGTTTGGTCCATAACTGTAAGAGTTCATCAACTAATGGTCTTAGATACACATCAATGTCATTGCCAGGTTGCTTCGGACCTTGGATGAGCACTGGCATCATAATGAACTTCCGCTTCATGCACAACCAAGGAGGAAGGTTATAGATACATAGAGTTACAGGCCAGGTGCTATGACTGCAGCTCTGCTCCCCAAAAGGATTCATGCCATCTGTACTCAGACCAAACCTTAAGTTCCTTGCGTCGCCTGCAAAGTCTGGGTAGTCTCTGTCAATTTTTCTCCACTGCGACCCATCAGCGGGGTGTCTCAACATCGCGTCTTTCTTACGGTCTTCTTTGTGCCATCGTAACAACCTGGCATGCTCTTTGTTTCTAAACAGACGTTTCAACCGTGGTATTATAGGAGCATACCACATGACCTTGGCAGGAACCCTCTTTCTGGGGGGCTCGCCATCAACATCACCAGGGTCATCTCGTCTGATCTTATATCGCAGTGCAGTGCATACCGGGCATGCTTCCAAATTCTCGTACTCCTCACCGCGGTAGAGGATGCAGTCATTAATGCATGCATGAATCCTCTGAACCTCTAATCCTAGAGGGCAGAGAACCTTCTTTGCTTCGTACGTACTGTCAGGCAATTCATTATCCTTTGGAAGCTTCTTCTTCATTATTTTCAGTAATTTCTCAAATCCCTTATCAGATAAACCAGTCTCTGCCTTCCATTGCAGCAACTCCAGTGTGGTACCGAGCTTTGTGTTCCCATCTTCACAGTCTGGGTACAACTTCTTTTTATGATCCGCTAACATACCTTTTAACTTCCGCTTCTCATTCACACTTTCTGCTTCTCTGTGTGCATCTACGATGGCCCGACGAAGATCATCATCAGGCTCATCTGATGCCTCTACATCTTCAGCTTCTCCTGTCCCTTCAGCTTCAGCTTCCCCCGTTGCAGTATCACCATATTCAGGGTACATATCATCATCCTCTTCTTCTTCATTGTCTTCCATTATAACCCCTCTTTCTCCGTGCTTGGTCCAACAATTATAGCTAGGCATGAAACCTTTCTGAAGCAGGTGGGCGTGAATGATTTTCCAGGAAGAGTACTCCTTCTTGTTCCCACAGTCAACACATGGACAACACATAAAACCATTCTGAATATTTGCCCGAGCCACATCGCCAAAATTACGAAGACCTTCAATGAACTCGGAAGTGCGTCGGTCACCGTACATCCATTGTCGTTGGTTCATCTGCGTCATATAATTAGGTTTACTAATACTATTACCGAACATCATAAATAGTAAAATGACAAAACATGCATTTGTATCAATGACAAATAAAAGAATAGAGTTGCTAACCTCGATCGAGGAGGAAAGAACGAGGAGAAGACCTAAGTATCGCTCGGGCACCTCATATCATCTTTATTTTGTGTGAGCTTAAGTTGGTTCATGCTTTTAGGCATTTCATCAAACACCTCTTGTGCATAGGGGAAAAAACCAAACTAGCACACCCCCTCTCACACCTTCCAAAGGAAAAAAAACAGAGGAGAAGGCTGGTGGGCGGCTGTATTTATAGGCAGGGCCTCTAGCACCGGTCCGTGTCCAGAACCGGTGCAAAAGGGTGTCCATTAGCACCGGTTCGTGCCACGAACCGGTGCTAAAGGTGTGGCGTCTGCCACGCGGCAGACGCGACACCTTAAGCACCGGTTCGTGGTACGAACCGGTGCTAATGGTTCCTAACGAACCGGTTCTAGAGCTCCACGGGCTCAATTTAGCTCTCTGGCAGCTCGAACCGGTGCTAAAGCACCCCTTTAGTCTGGGTTCGAAAGCCAACCGGTGCAAATACCGTTTGGAGCAAAAAACGAAAGCCCTATTTTCTACTAGTGAGAGGAGCTCGGGGCAGATGCTCCAGGGCGGGCGTAGAGGGCCTGCAGCCGTCGAAGGGCGAAGTTCAACCGCCCTGCCCTGGCTTCCGCCGCGCCGTCAGGATTTCCGGACGGCGGGGGCGGCGGCCTCCGCAGTACCTCTTCCAGGTTGAGGTCGGGGCGGAGGCGTTGGATGTTGGAGAAGATCCTCGTCCCCGCAAGCCCCAGCAGCTCCCGGCACTCGGTGTCGATGAGATCCAAGACCTTCGCCGACGCGCCGTCCAGCTCTTCAGCCAGCTGGCTGAAGAAGAGCAAGATCGACCCGTCGTCCTCAGGGACGGTGGGCAGGTTCAGCCCGTGGATGCCCAGGCGGTGCGCCGCCGCCATGACGCGGGCTGAGAACCCGCGGAGCATCTGCACCCGCTGCCTCCGCAGCACGTTTGCCTCCTCTTCAGCGTCCCTGAGCTCCTGGAGCTCTCCGGCCATCTCCACGCCTTGCAGAGCCGACGCCGAGTTCTCCTCCTCCAGCCTCTGCACGTCACGCCGGAGCGAGGCGATGGTGGCATCAGCTTCAGCAAGGGCGCACTCGGCGCCCTGGCGCACCTCCTGCGCTCCCTTCAGCTCGACCTCCATGTCGCGGACCCGGCGTTCCAGGGTCTCGCGCTTCTGCTTGTACATCAGGAGGGCGACGTCGTTTTTTGAGCGGAAGTCCGCGCGGCACGCCTCGGTGGTCTCTTTGCGCTTCCGCTCGAACTCCTGCTCCATGTTGACCCGTCGCTGGTTCAACATGTGGTCCATCTTCGCCTGGAGGGAAGCCTCGCGCTGGTTCAGCGCCTCCTGTTGCCGAGCCAGCTCGGCGGTGGTCTAGCTGGTCATCACCTCCCGGCTCTCCAGGGCCTCCCGCTCCCTGTTGAGCCGGTCCTCGAGGGTTTGGAGCTGCTGCTCTCGGAGGCGAAGTCCCCGCTCGCGCTCGCGAGCCTCTGCTTCTCGGACGGCGAGCCCAGCCTCTTGTAGGCTCAGGATCTCCGCCCGGGAGTCAGCGCTCTCCTCACGAGCGTGGAGGAGGGCCTCCCGGTCCTCGACCTCTTCCAGCCTCTGCTGGGCGTTGGCGAGAAGGCCGTCGGCGTTCGTCCTGGCCTGGTCCAGGAGGTGCTGAGCCGCCCGCTTGGCCTCCTCCCTAGCCAAGGCTGGGTTGGGAGGCCCGACGGTGGGGGGAATCTTCTGGCGCGCTTCGGAGTCAATCTTCATGGCCTCTTCGTGCGCCCTGGCCAGGACTCCCCTCGCCCATTCCCTGGCGTTCGCCAGAGCCTCTTCAGCCTCCTCAACCGCACTGGCGCGGATCTCCTCGGCCTCTTTCCTCGCTCGTTCGCGGCGCTCGGCGGCGCGCTGGTCCAGGAGGCGACACCTCTCCGTGGCTTGGTGCAAGAGGGCCCAGCCCTCGTCGATCTGCGCCTGCTCAGCGGAGCGCGCCCTGGCGACCTCGTCGCGGAGGGCGCCGGTCGCGGCCGCGAGCACCCTCTCCCATGGGTCGTCGGCGTGGGGCTCGGCGGCGATCCTCGCGGGCCTCCCCAGTATCTCTGGCAGGGGAGGCGATGCCGCCCTGGAGGGCTCTGGCGCGGTGGAGGTCGTCCCCCTGGGCTCGGGGGCTGTCCCCGAGCTGGGCGGTGCGGCGGTTCGCGCCGGAGGTGCCTCCGGGGTGGTTGTGGTGCTGGCAACAGAGGGGGCAGCAGGAGCTGTCCCCATCGTATCTGGTGTGCCCCCTGCGCTAGGGGGCTTGGTCGTGCCGGGAGCCGCGGTGGCTCCCGGGGCGGACTGCGCGTCTGCGGACGCGCGATCCTCTTCTTCTCCGGCGGCGCGCGGCGGCGTCGCCGGTGTGGACGTGGCCGCCGGGTCAGGGCCCGGCGTGGTCTGGCTGGTCTTCCTCTTCTTCCTCTTCTTCTTCTCCTCCTTCTTCCCCTCGGCTTCCCTGGAGAGGAAGGGGTAAGGGGATGAGGTCAGGGGAAAGGTAAGGCAAAAAGGTAAAAGTCTTTGTGCAGGAACACTCACGAGGCGTCCCGCTCCACCCATCCTCTTTTGCTCGGGAGGGAGGGGGTGGGGGCGGGGGCGCGGAAGATTCGCCCGCCGGTTTCTACCCTTGGGAGGTCCCGGCCTCGGGGTTCCGGCTGGCGCGTTCATCGTTGAACTTGGAGCGGCGCTCCGCCTCCAGGCGGGCTCGGCGCCCCTCTTCCTCCAGGTCTCGTGAGGAGGACGCGTCGGCATCTCCCCCGGTGGGCTGGTCTGGCGAGGAGGAGTCGTCGGAGGAGGAATCTGAAAGCACCACGGTGCCCTCAGGACGCCTCCGGCGGACCAGCCGCCCGCCGGACTCCGCGTCGTCGTCGCTGTCGTCGTCGTCTCCTGAGGCTGAGGGCCCCGCTCCCCGAGCTGCCGAGTCCTGCTCCGAGCTTGCCGCTGGCGCGCTCGGGAGGGGACCAGGCACGACGCCATTGGCAAGGAACGGACCCCAGGCATTGAACTTCAAGACCCCCGCCGTAACGCGACTGATCTCCCGAGCGCCCAGGCAATAGATCGGGAGGGCATTGCGCGGGATGGCGGGGATGGCAGCAGAAGAGAAGAAGGCTCGTATTACCTCCTCCCGAGCGTCGGCGTTGAGCTCGCCGATGTGGAGCCTGAGGTCGTCTCCGGACCTGTGCATCCAGATCTCCCGGCGGTGGTCCTGCAGGGGGCGATGCGTCGGGTGACAAACTCCACCCCGACCATGGTCCCTGTAACACCGGCCTTCCGGAGATCTCGGATCCGCGGGCGGAGCGTCTTCAGGGCTTCCTCCGGCAGGGCCTCGCTGGCCCAGGTGGTGAGCTTGACGGGAGGGATCCCCGTCACGAGGAAGAACTCCGATTCTTCGAGGATGTCGACGAAGAACCAGCGGCTCCGGAAGTCCTCGACTTTCTTCATCCACTTCAGGTCGATGAAGTCGCCCTCTGTCCCGGCGGTGGCGATGAAGGAGACGCATCCGGAACTCTGGTTGAGCCCAGAGGACCGGAGGGAGAAGAGGTGGCGGAAGTACGCCACCGACGGCTTGATGCCGATCCAGGCCTCACAGGCGTAGGCGAAGACCGCCAGCAAGGTGACGGACTTGGGATGCAGGTGGATGGCCTGGATCCCGTAAGTCTCCAGGATCGCCAGGAAGAAGGGGGAGAACGGCGGTAGCAGGCCGGCGAAGACGGAGAAGAGGAAGAAGGGCTGTGCCGTCGCGGGCAGAGTGTCCCGCGGCGCGCGGCCGTGCCAGATGCGGGTGGCGCCCCACTCGTTTTTGCTGCTCCCGACCATCTCTCGGACGGTCTGGAGCTCGCGGCTGCTCTTGATGCGGGATTTGAGCAGGGGCGCCGCCGGTCGCGGCGCCGCTCCGGAAGACCTCGCCGCCCCAACGGCTCTGCACGGGGCCATGGCTCTGGGCAGGGATGGGGTGCGGCGAGAAGATTGGAGGCTAGGAGGATTTGGATGCGCAAGATCTTCAGAGGGGAGGTGGTGGCGGCGGTGTGTTGTGGGAAAGGAGGAAGGAGCCTTCTCTGCCAAGCTTTTAAGGGGGGCAGCCAGGGCACGGTTTCCGAAGCATCGGCCTTGACGCGACGGTTCGAAAAACGCCCGTTGCCCCACTACGCACAACCCCCGCGCCGCTTCGCTCCGCCAGTTGCGGGGGTGCCACGTGCCCACGATCTCCGCTTCTTCACATGGTCCTCTGACCGCGCAGTTGACGCGTGCCGTTGGAGGGCCCAGCAGCTTCGGGGCCCCCCGACCCTTCGCTTCCTCAAGAGGGCGCGGTGTGGGCCGGGCTCCCGAGGGCTACTGTCGGTGTTCTGGATACCGGGGTATCCCGGTCCACCTGCTCCTGGGCCCCGTCATCGGCCCATCTTCAGCCCAGGGGAGAATCAACAATCTTCGCTACGGAGAAGACCCTCGCGAGGAGGCGCCTCGTGAGGAGAACGACGACAGAAACCGCTAAGGACCAGAAGACCTCCTCACGAGCCCCTGCTGGTGAGGAGAGGAGGTACGCCCACGTCAGCCTAGCACATTTTCGTGCGGAGCAAGAAGGCAACGGGCAGAAGACCGCGTACAGCCCACGCTACCCCCGACAGGGAGGAGACCAACTTTCTCTGTGCCTGCCCAAAGCGGCACAGTGGCATTTGGCCACCCCCCTAAATATAGCATGGACGGTGCAGGGCGCCAGAGGAGGACGTCAGCCTCCTCCACCCACTCCTGTGGACCGGCGCCACTACCCTACAAAGACCAAGTCTATAGAAGAGCATAGTCTACAGTTGTCCTCCCTCCTTGGCCGTGTGTGGCAACCCCTTCCCCAAGAAGATAAGGGGAAGGAGGACCTTGGCGCTATAAAAGGAGGGAGAGGCCACCCCTTAGAGGGGATCGGATCCGGTCTAGTCGAATCTTCATCTTCTTCAAGCTGCTAGTTGGGCACGCGGGTTCTTCAACCTCTGGCCAACTAGAGCTTTGTAACCAAGGCCTTGTACTCCTCGCGAGGTGTCGCATTGCAATACAAGAAGGCAGGAAGTAGGGGTTTTACCTCACCACGAGGGCCCTGAACCTGGGTAAAGCTCGGTCTCCCTCTCTGCAGTGCGTTGCGCATCCGACAACCGAGGCTTCCGTCACCGTGTTTCGTTGCGATCCAAGATCTCACATGTTCAGCCCCCTGCGTTCGAATCCTTGGGTCCGTCGCGTGGTACCCCGTGTTCTTGCGACATGAAATCCATCGACACTATCCTTTTATTTGTGAACTTCGGTATAAAGTGGGTCATTTCAATTTCCAATGTTCAAGCTATGATAGTAGCATTTCTAATCCAATGAGTACAGCAAGTTTGTATTGTGATGACAAGATCACTCCTAATCAGCATAATGAGCTTACTTTGTTTTTGGGGTGTGAAGAGTTATCGAGAAAAACTTCTTTGGTAGATATGAGTGCTTTTGGCATGAATAGCATCCTGCATGGTTGCCATCTTTATTGTCTTGATAATTGCCACGCAAATACTTACATACAAAATGTTATAAAAGATGATGCTTTACCAAAATATGACAGGACTAATATATGTTTTGTTCTTATTAATGAGAAGGAGGAATCCTCCAAAGTTTCTTCTATCGTTTCTGTCAATAAACCAGAGTATCTGGAGAAGCTTCCTTTCAAGCCTCTCCCTCTTAAAGAGGAGAAGAAGAAGAAGAAGAAGAAGAAGAAGAAGAAGATGATGAGTAAAAGGAGAGAGGAAACGATATCTTCCCCTAAGCATGTTACTCCTATTATAGTTTTTGCTGATGAATCTGAACTCGATGATGTTCCTATGCCTGTTACCTATAGTAGTGATCATGATTGGGAAAAGCACACTACTATTGAAAATCTCTTTGGTACCGATTCTAAAAATAATGATATTAATAATTGATGTACTATTAGTATTATCCATGTTCCTTCCAATGATGATATGAATGAACGCACTTTGGAAGATAGCTGTTCTATTGCTTATGATGATTACAATGATGAGTATGATATTTTCAGTCCACCTACTATTGAGGAGAAAACAAGGTATGATTACAATATGCCTCCTATTTTTGATGATTATGGTGATGAGAATAATTATTTTGTTGAATTTGCTCCTACTACGATTAATACGAATGACTATGTTCATGTGGGGAGTATTAATTCTTTTATGCATGTGGCTCATGATAAGAATGTTTTATGTGATAGTTATATTGCTAATTTTGTTCATGATGCTACTAAAGGTTATTATGAGAGAGGTAAACATGGTTTTATGCATCTCAATAATATTAAGTTTCCCCTCTTTATGTTGAAATTCTTGAAGTTGCACTTGTTTTGCCTTCCTATGCTTGTTGCTTTGTGCTTTCATGACTTGTTTCTTTACAAGACTCTCTCTTGCTTCAAATCCTTCATAGGAAGTGGTTTAGATTTAAATTTGTTTCGTATTTTATTTTTGATGCTCTCTCTTGCTTCAAATCCTTTCTAGCGCTTATATGAGCATCTTTTAAAATCACTGCGCCTAGCTCAAAGGCGTTAAAGAAAAGCACTCTTGGGAGATAACCCAATGTTTTATTTTTAGTAATTTTTCTTTATGTTGAGTCTTGGAAGTTATTACTACTGTAATGACCTCTCCTTATCATTTTTATTTTTTTTATGCCAAGAAGAACCTCTAATTGGAGGAAGGTAATATTTGGGGAAGTTGCTGTCCTAAAACCGATTCCTATGCTGTACCATAAAAATTAGTGAAAATTCTCAGAATGTCTTTTTGATCTGTGATTTCTTGGGCACATGCCCCAGGTTGTTGCCTAACTTTCATTAGTTTTGCACTTTTTGATTTGAGCAACAGAAGATTTTCAAAAAATCGATCTTTACCAGCTGTTCTGTTTTGATAGATTTCGGCCACTATTTGCGTTTGCCTCTTGATTGGTTTCTTTTTTAGTTCTTTTGATCACGGAACTTTTGAAAGAGTTGCTACAGTATCTTATGCTTTAATGGGTGTTATACTTGAGTTGAAACTGAACCAAAGAGTGGATCTACTATCTTGCATACACTAATGTTGCTAATAAGAATTGTGTGAAGTTTTGTATGAAGGAAGTTTTCAAGTTTAGGGAAAGGAGAATGATGAGATGAGGTGAAGTATGGACAAAAGCTCAAGCTTGGGGATGCCCATGTCACCCCAAGAAATATCCAAGAAGTACAAGCGTCAAAGCTTGGGGATGCCCCGAGGCACCCCTTCTTCATCAACAAAATATCAGATCATCTTTCAAGACACTATATTTTTATTGCTTCATATACTATGTGTTTTTCTTGGAGCATCTTTATTTTTGCTTTCAGTTTTATTTTGTTTTGTTTGCTGCAATAAATGGTTGGATCACACCATGTTTGTTTTAAAGAGAGACACACTCTGTTTTCATTGCCAAGAACACTCTAGTTTTTACTCTTATCGTTCAACGAGTGTTCTCTATTTCTAGTACCGCATTTAGCTTTTATTTTTTGCCTTCATTCTTGTTCAGAAATTTTTTATTCTTTGTAGCTAGGTGTGTTTGGACCTCTGGTATTTGTTGGTTTTCATCTTTGGGAGTTGTTTCAAAAAGGTTGATTGGTGTTGGAAAAGAGAAAAAAGTTTCATGCCTATAGTGGTACAAATGGGAGCTTGTTTAGACTGTGGCTTAGAATTTTGCATGTCATGCTTGATGTTATTTTGATTATATGCTTAGTAGTTTTTGCTGTAGCATGACTTGTCTCAAATGACTGAGAGTGCTTAATGTGCCTTTGAAATAATCATGCATTGTTTTTATTATATGGGAGCATATTATTGTGGTATTCTCCTTTGATGCTTTATTTGGGTTGACTTGGCGCATGCTTACACCATGTTTGACTTTAACCAGTCGCCTGAAGCCTCTATGATCATTTGGTTTTTGACTTGTGATACCACTTTATGCTTTGGTTAATAATGTTTTGTCGCTATGTATGATTATGGCCGTTATTGCTCTCTTAGTTGGTCGCTCCCAGTCTTTTGCTAGCCTTCATCTGTACTGAGTATGAGCTCTACTCGTGCATCCAACTCCCAAAAACCAAAGTTTTCCAATGTGTCCACCATATCTACCTTTTAGCAATTTGCTATTCCAAGTACATTCGTCTTGCTTTTATCTATCTTCCAAATTAAACTTTATGTTATGAGAAAATTAGTTAGTAAAGCTCTCACGGACCTGACGGCACATTTACTTTCTTGCACTTAATAAACTTGACCATTGTGGCTCTCTTATGTTGATGTTATGCTTGCAAGTTGTAAGTTGAGAGTTAGCTCATCCATGCTGTCATGGGGCACACTTTCAACATTGCACTTACTCTAGTTGATATCATGATCTTTTATTTATGGATACCTAGCGATGTGAAATAAGTTGGAAACTTGTGAGCTCATGGAGTTTGTATATGTGTTAGAGAAATGCCTGGGCCACTAATCTAAGCCATGCGTCATTCATGGTGGAAATTTACAACATGCCCATAGTGGACATTCGACGATGCATCTCAAAATAAAAAGCTATACCCAATGGTAAATAGAAGAGATGTTGAGGTGTCCATTGTCTTTTTGTCTTGTCATTTTGATGTGGGCTTGTTTCCATGTTATCGGGAAAGAGGTACCTGTTGGCGTTCTCGATGATACATGTATGCTTACAATGATAAGAACTTGCTTGGGACCTAAGTTGAGTAGCAAGAGGTTTGGGTACTCGTATTCATGGGACATGAGATTTTCAACTTATGGTTTCACAAGCATATGCTTCATATTTGTACTCGCATTAACCTTAACCATTCAAGATGCCTATGATGGGGGCAATGAGAGCTCAAAGCTAGTAAGTACCATAATTTTTGGAAGGTTTATACAACTTGCAATCACTACTTCCCTCTGCGAAGGGCCTTTCTTTTACTTTTATGTTGAGTCTTCATTTTCTACCTTTATGCACCGTCTAAGAGAGCATAGTTGTCATTATGAGTATAATGTGCATAGTCCCAAAATTTATTATTGATTGATTCATGATTATGGTTTTGCTTGTTCTTAAATTATTTGTATCTAGTCGCCTCTTAAACTTGAAGGTGTCCTATGCATTTATGTTTTGCTACTCCATGAGGGACAAGCTGAATACCACTTTGCTATGTTTTTCTATATGCTCAAAACAAACAATTGACTTTCAATACATTATTACTCATGATCTTTTGTTTGTGTTACTTTTCATGTTATAACATGGTTGTTAAGTTCTATTGTCAAGATTATATCTCTTATGCCCATGTTTAGAGTACTTTGATCTCATCACTCAATGCTTTACATTGTTTTGATCAAGATTGTGTTGGTGCATGTCACCTCAAAAATTATTGTTTTGTTATCACTTATCTACTCGAGGACAAGCAGGAGTTAAGCTTGGGGATGCTTGATACGTCTCAAACGTATCTATAATTTTTGATGCTCCATGCTTGTTTTACACTATTTGCTTTGTGTTTTGTTACACTTGGTGGCGTTTTAATGCACTTTCTGGAACTAACCTATTGACGAGATGCCACAGTGACAGTTCCCCGTTTTCTGCTGATTTTGTGTATCAAAAAAGTTACACAAGAAATATTCTCAGAATTGGACGAAACGAAGCTCGAACCTCCTATTTTTCCCGACATGAGACAAAGTCCAAAGGAGAGCCGGAGGGGGGCCAGGGACTAGCCACACCCTAGGGTGTCGCCCCACTTCGCTGCGCCGGGGTGTGGTGTGGGCCCCCTGGTCCACCTCTGACATTGCCCTTCCGCCTATAAGATCTCTCCGACGCAAAAACCCTAAATCAATCGGCGTTTTTCCCAGAAAAGTTCCACAGCTCTGCCGCCGTTGAAGACCAATTTTGGGGGACAGAAGTCTCTATTCCGGAACCTTGCTGGGATGAGGAATTGCCCCCAGAGCCATCTCCATCGACTCCATCTACTCCATCGCCATCTCCATCGACTTCACCATCATCTCCATCGATGTTGCTATCTCCCATGATGAGGAGGGAGTAGTTCTTCCCTGGGGCTGAGGGCTCTACCGGTAGCTATGTGGTTCACCTCTCTCTCCCATGATGTGATCTATATGTGATCATGAGCTTTGAATCTAGTTGAATCGGTAGATGTTATTCTTCATATACTATGCTATTCCAGTGCTTTATTATAGTAATCTCCGGAGACACCTTGTACCATGATGTGAAGGATGACAGTGTGCGCATTATGTGTGTCTCTTTGGTTAGTGTCTCTATGAATTGTTGGTGTTTGTTGGAACCATCTAGTGCGCTCAAGGTGA
Organism: Dactylis glomerata; assembly: GCA_007115705.1. NCBI lineage: Eukaryota > Viridiplantae > Streptophyta > Magnoliopsida > Poales > Poaceae > Dactylis > Dactylis glomerata. The sequence continues at coordinate 3,250,526 of QXEO01000545.1, read as the reverse complement.
TAGTGCGGGGCAATCTAGTTTGGGGAAATACAAACTTTGAGGAGTGCTTCGTAGCACTACACATCATTAGTGTTTGTTATCCATCGGAGAATAGTTTAGAACAACATAGTGTAGATAGATATTTATGTGTTCAATTATGTTATCTTTGTTGAGAGTGTTCACTAGTGAAAGTATGATCCCTAGGCCTTATTTCTAAGCATTGATACACCGTTTACATTCAGTTCTATTACATGTTTGCTCATAGCGATATTTATTTCAGATTACATTTACTACTTATAATCATTCATATTACTTGTATTTCATTATCTCTTCGCCGAACTAGTGCACCTATATATCTGACAATTATATTGGGTGTGTTGGGTACACAAGAGACTTCTTGTATCATAATTGCAGGGTTGCTTGAGAGGGATACCTTTGACCTCTGCCTCCTTGAGTTTGATAAACCTTGGGCGATCCACTTAAGGGAAACTTGCTGCTGTTCTACAAACCTCTGCGCTTGGAGGCCCAACACTGTCTACAAGAATAGAAGCGTGCGTAGACATCAATACTTATGTTATTTTCCTCTATTTTGCATGTTCGATGATTATTGGAGAATTCACTGCCGGAGTCAGGATTCTGCTAGAAAAAGGACCGACAAGAAATGATACGTCCATTTTGCATCACTATTTTATATATAATTTACTGTTATTCATTGATATATTTCATATTTAGAGATGATACTTATGTTGTTTCCTCTGTTTTCGCATGTTTGATGATTATTGGAGAACTTGCTGCCAGAGTCAGGATTCTGCTGGAAAAAGGACCATCAAGACACCATATTTCTGAAGATCAGCAATTCCAGGAAATTATCTAGAAAATCATATTTTACCAGATGATGAAAGTAGCCAAAAGGAGAGAGCGAGGGGAGCAGCTAGGGGCCCACACCACCAGGTGGCGTGGGCCAGGCCCTAGCCGCGCCACCCATTGGTGTGGCCACCCTGGCTCATGTCTGCCATCGCCCTCTCGCTTATATGGTCATCCCCGAAAACTAAGACCAGGGGAGATCAGAGATAGACTCCGCCGCCTGTGCGGGGCAAAAAACACCGAGAGAGAAAAGCTCTCCGGCAGGCAGAAATCTATTGGGGAAATTCCTTTCCGGAGAGAGGAGATCGTCACCATCATCATCACCATCTAGATGGGCTTCATCGGGATCATCATCTTCATCACCAGCACCTTCATATTCACCATCACCAAGCCATCCCGCTGTAACATCTTGGGTTGAATCTTGTCCAATTCTCAGGGGAAACTTTCCCGGTGTTGATTACTCTTGTAGTTGATGCTATTGCGTGGAACTATTGAATTAAGATTTATGTTTAGATTGTTATTTACCATTATTTCACCTCTGGTCATGATCCATATGATGTCTTGTGAGTAGTTCATTTAGTTCTTGAGGACATGGGAGAAGTCGAGATGTTAGTAGTGAAACTATGTTGAGTAATATTTAATGGTTTGATATTTATATGTTGTGGTGCTATTCTACTAGTGGTGTCATGTGAACGTCAACTACACGATACTTCACCTTTGTGGGCCTAGTGGAATGCATTGTGTATTTGGCTACTAATTGTGGGGTTGTCGGAGCGACTGAAACCTAAACCCCCGTTAGGAAACCATTGCACCAGGGAGTGTAGGATCTCAGAGTTTAAGGCTGTGGTTAGATTTATCTTAATTACTTACTTGTATTTGTGGATGCTTGCAAGGGGTATAATCACCGGTGCGTATTAGTCCAAGTAAGGGTAGTGCACTAGCATAGGTTCATCCCCATAACACTTATAAAACCAATGAAGATTACTTAGCTGCATGAAGCGAAAACACTCAACAGAAACTCCCGTGTGTCCTCGGGAACGTTTGGTAATCATAAGTTACACAACCGGCTTGTCCTTTGCTCTAGAAAGGATTGGGACACTTGCAGCAATTATTATTATTGTCTTTTATTTACTCGTACTTTATTTACTTGCATTACCAAATACCACTGAAAACCCGTTTGCTAGTATTTACAATGAATCCTTGATCAAAACCGCTTGTCAACACCTTCTGCTCCTCGTTGGGTTCGACACTCTTATTTATCAAAAGTACTACGATACACCCCCTATACTTGTGGGTCATCAAGACTATTTTCTGGCACCGTTGCCGGGGAGTGAAGTGCTATTGAAGAGTGGAATTAGTAAAGGTAACTTTTGTTGTGAGTATTGTTTTTTATTTCTATCTTTTATTTTATTTTGCTATGGAGAAGTCTCATCTCGTTCCCTATTTGGGAATACTACTGCTACTATCACGGTAGTGGATGAACCACCGCCTGCTCAATTAGATCCTTTTAAAATACCTATGAAAATTGTTGAACGTGTTATGAATAACTGCTATTCAGGAGATGGAACTGTCCATCCGGGTGATCATTTACTCTTTATACATGAATTATGTGAGTTGTTTAAGTGTGCAGGTATTTCATGAAGCCAGGTTAAGAGAAAGATATTCTCTTTATCACTGATGGGCAGAGCTGCGGAATGCTATTGGTTGCTAAAGGATGGTCCATCTATTGGCTAGGAGGAAATTGTACCCCTCTTTTATTCCAAATTCTATCGTCTAAGTGAGATTCATAAAGATCAGAATCAAATATTTAATTTTTGGCCTCATGATGGAGAGAGTATTGCCCAAGCGTGGGGGAGATTGAAGTCACTAATGCTCAAATGTCCCATTCATGAGGTCCCAAGTAATATTGTTATTAATAACTTCTATGCAAGGCTTACTCTTCACGACAATGATTTATTGGATGCTTCTTGCTCTAGATCATTTACACGTATGAAAGAAGAAGCTAAATGGGATCTTCTTGACCGTATTCAAGAAAATACTGAAGGATGGGAGAACGACAAAGGTAGAATGTGAGGTATGAATTATTATTGTGAATGCATTAAAGCTTTTATGGGAACCAATGACTTTCTTAATGTTAGTGCTGTTTATGGTCTTGATTCCCAAATTCTTGCTAACTGCTTTAAGGCCTTTACCTCTTATCTTGATGTTCCAAAGAAGGATTGGAGCAAGTACCATGCGCCTTATAAAGATACTACTAGTTGTGTTCCTGCTAGAATTACTGAAGTTTGTACGGTTGATCGCATTTTGCCTGAGCCTTATTTTGAGAAAATGCCTTTCCCTGCTAAGGTAAAGGAGCATTCTATGTTAACTAGTGTGCTTAATAAAAGTGCAAAGAAAGCCGTAGAACCTGATGAGCAAATTACCGTTAAGTCTCATGTAGCTATAGTGAAGGACCTTGTTACTAAAAATGTAGAAGTTGGACATATTATCTTTTGTGAAGATGCTTCTAACATTGTTTCACATCCTAGTAGACGTAGGAAAACAAGTGTTCATGTGCTTTCTGTCAGTATTTATGCGACATTGGTGCAAGTTCAAGTGCTATTCCTTATGAGCTTTATAAAGAAATCATGCATGAAATTGGTTGTTGTGAACTGGAGGATATCGATGTGGTTATTCAGCTTGCTAACAGAGAGACTGTCTTGCCAATTGGTATTGTAAGATATGTGGAAGTTTTGTGCGGTAAGACTAAATACCCTACTGATTTTCTAGTACTAGGTAAGGCTGCTAGTAAAACTTGTCCTATTATTTTTGGTAGACCCTTTTTGAATACTTGTGGTGTTGTTATAGATTGTAAGGAAGAGAAAATTTTGACTAGATTTGATGGAAAATCTTATGAGTTTAATTTTTCTAAGTTTACCAAAGCTCCTTATGAAAATGAATTGCCTAATGAAGATTTTAGAGTTGAACAGCTTGCCTCTATTGATCTTGCTCCTAACAATGCTTTGCAGGAATATATGGAGGATCACGAAAGTGAGATCTTCAGGGAAGAAAGAAATGAGATCGACGAAATTCTTCTTCGTCAACCAAAGTTGATTAAACACAATTTACCTATGGAGGATTTGGGTACCACTTTGCCACCCAAGGAGGATCCTGTTTTTGATTTAAAGCCTTTACCTGATGATCTTAAATATGCTTATATCCATGATAAGAAAATATATCCTATTATTATTAGCTCTAAACTTCTAGGGAAGGAAGAAGAAAGATTATTTGAAATATTGAGGAAACACCGAGGAGCTATGGGATATACTCTTGATGATTTAAAAGGGATTTTGCCTACTATATGTCAGCATGCTATTAATATGGAGCCAGATGCAAAGCCAGTTGTTGAACATCAACGCCGTTAAATTCCTAATATGAAGGAAGTGGTAAGAAATGAGGTATTGAAACTCCTTGATACTGGTATTATTTATCCTATTGCTGATAGTAGATGGGTTAGTCTTGTGCGTTGTGTTCCTAAGAAAGGAGAAATTACTGTTGTGCCTAATGAGAATAACGAGCTTATTCCTCAGAGGGTAGTAGTTGGTTATAGGATGTGCATCGACTTTAGAAAGGTCAACAAAGTTACTAAGAAAGATCATTATCCTTTATCGTTTATAGATCAAATGCTAGAGAGGTTATCTAAGAAAACTCATTTTTGTTTTCTTGATGATTATTCTGGTTTCTCTTAGATTGCTGTTAAAAAGCAAGATCAAGAGAAAACCACTTTTACTTGTTCTTATGGAACTTATGCTTATAGACGTATGCCTTTTGGTTTGTGTACTGCTCCTGCTACTTTTCAAAGATGCATGTCTTCTATTTTTCATGGATTTTGTGAGAAAATTGTGGAGGTATTCATGGACGATTTCTCCATCTATGGAACTTCTTTTGATAATTGTTTGCACAATCTTGATAAAGTTTTGCATTGATGTGAAGAAACTAATCTTGTTCTTAATTGGGAGAAATGCCACTTTATGGTGAATGAGGGAATTGTTCTTGGACATAAAATTTCCAAAAGAGGTATTGAAGTTGACAGAGAAAAGGTTGAAGCAATTGAGAAGATGCCCTGTCCCAGGGATGTTAAAGGTATTCGTAGTATTCTTGGTCATGCTAGTTTTTATAGGAGGTTTATTAAAGATTTCTCTAAGATTTCAAAGCCTCTTACTATTCTTCTTCAAAAAGATGTACCATTTGTTTTTGATGATGATTGTAAGGAAGCTTTCAAAACTCTTAAGAAGGCTTTAACTACTACTCCTATTGTCCAACCACCTGATTGGAATTTGCCTTTTGAAATTATGTGTGATGCTATTGATTTTGCTGTGGGTGCTGTTCTTGGACAGTGCATAGATAAGAAGTTGAATGTTATTCATTATGCTAGTAAGACTCTTGATTGTGCTCAAAAAAATTATGCTACTACTGAGAAAGAGTTTCTTGCTGTTGTTTTTGCATGCGATAAGTTTAGACCTTATATTGTTGACTCAAACGTTACTATTCATACTGATCACGCTGCTATTAGATATCTTATGTCAAAGAAGGATGCTAAGCCTAGGCTTATTAGATGGGTGTTACTTTTACAAGAGTTTGATTTGCATATTGTAGATAGGAAGGGTGCTGAAAATCCTGTTGCTGATAATTTGTCTAGATTGGAAAACATTTCTTTTGATCCTATTCCTATTAATGATAGTTTTCCAAATGAACAGTTGGCCGCAATAATGGTAACTTCACGAGAGAATCCTTGTTATGCTGATTATGCTAACTTTATTGTTTCCAAGTATTTGCCTCCAACCTTTACAGCTCAGCAAAGAAGGAATTTCTTTTATGGCTTGAGGCATTATTTTTGGGATGACCCACACTTATATAAAGAAGGAGTGGATGGTATTATGCGAAGATGTGTTCCAGAATATGAACAGCAAGAGATATTGAGGAAATGGCATGGTAGTGCTTATGGAGGATATCATGCTGGATATAGAACTGCACAAAAGGTTCTACAATCAGGTTTTTATTGGCCTACCCTTTTTAAAGATGCTAGAAAGTTTATTTTATCTTGTGATGAATGCCAAAGAGTTGGAAATATTTCTAGACGCAATGAAATGCCTATGAATTATTCTCTTGTTATTGAACCATTTGATTGTTAGGGATTTGACTTTATGGGTCCTTTTCCTTCTTCAGAAGGTTATACTCATATACTCGTTGATGTTGATTATGTTACTAAGTGGGTAGAAGCTATACCTACGAAGAGTGCCGATGGTGAGACCTCGTTAAGGATGCTTAAGGATGTTATTTGTCCTACGTTTGGTGTGCCTAGATATCTTATGACTGATGGAGGTTCTCATTTTGTTCATGGCGGTTTTAGGAAAATTCTTGCTAGATATGACGTTAATCATAGAATTTCTTCTGCTTATCATCCCCAAACTAGTGGGCAAGTAGAGCTATCGAATAGAGAGATCAAGTCTATCTTGCAAAAGACTGTTAATAGATCTAGGAAAAACTTGGCTAGCAAGTTGAATGATGCTTTATGGGCTTATAGAACTGCTTATAAGAACCCCATGGGCATGTCTCCTTACAAAATGGTTTATGGAAAAGTGTGTCACTTGCCCTTAGAATTAGAACACAAAGCTTTTTGGGCAGTGAAAGAGCTTAATAGGGATTTTAAACTTGCCGATAAGAAAAGGTTGCTTGATTTGAGTTCCTTAGATGAGTGGAGAAGTGAAGCTTATGAAAATGCCAGACTTGTTAAAGAGGAAGTCAAGCAATGGCATGATAGGATAATTCTTAAGAGAGAATTTCATGTTGGTGAGAAATTTTTATTGTATAGGTCTCATCTCAGATTTTTTGCAGGAAAATTACTCTCAGAATGGGAAGGACCCTTTATTATTGAAGAGGTGTATCGTTCAAGTGCGATAAAGATTGCTTCTCTTAAAGATAATACTACGCAAGTGGTGAATGGGCAAAGACTCAAGCCTTATATTTCTGGAGATTCTTATAATGAAGATGTCGATGTTATTCAAATGGTGACTCCGGAAGAATTCATCAAAGAACATATGTAGGAAACTACAGAGTCCGTTTTTGAATAAGTAACAGTTCTAGTCAGAAAAAGTTTGCGTTAATTTTTTCTGCTTATATTTTTGGTGTTTTTATTAAATAAGAAAATCACGAGACAAAAACGGGTTGAAAACGGAGCCCGGAGGCTCCACACCACCTGGTGGCGCGGGCCCCCTGCTGGCCGCGCCACCCTGTGGTGTGTCTGCCTTGGAACTCGTTTCCATCCTGGTTTTCTCCTGTGTTTTCGCTTCGATGTTTAATTTTTGCCTATATAACCCCCTGGATTGCCCAAGGTCTGTATATCATATTCTCGTCATGTTTTTTTGGATCTGTTTCTGTCAGGAGTTTTTCTCAGTTTAGAGCCACCATGTCTTCTTCTGGTTCATCCGAGGAGAACTCTCTTGCGGATATCACTAATCCGTATATGAGGGAGCTGAAGATGCATCCAAAGGAGTTGTCGCTCAAGGACGGGAAGGTGCAGATAGAAGATGTTCGAGGCCCTAAAGGAGAAGGAAATCTTGAAGCTAGGATGGAAGAGCTGGAGCAAGAAGTCTTTAGATACAAGAAGATGGCAGAATGCGAGGTGGACATTATCCATAGGATAAATCAAGAACTCATCGCCAAGCACAAGAAGGAGATTGCCAAGCTCTGGGATGACATCTTGTCACTCAATGAGACCACCAACAAATTACAAGCACAACTCTACGACTTGCAAAATCAAAACTGTGAGTATGAGGCTAGGTTTAAACAAATGAGTGCTGCTGCCAGTTTCAGGATATTGGAGACCAAGTCATCTTTTCTTGATGGAGAACCTCTGCCTTGGAAGTCTGATGGTGATAAAGATCCACCACCACCACCAAAGGAGTAATTCATCATTGGTATTGGCATCCCCTTGGCTTGTTCCAAGCTTGGGGGAGTGCCGCGGTATCACATCATTACCTTTTACCCATTTACTTTTCAAGTAGAGTCATATCATGAATAGAGAAGTTATCTTATAGAATAGTTTGCAGTGTGGAACTATCCTCCTTTAGTTGGTTATCTATGCATCCCTTGGTGTGAGTTTTGATTATGAAATATTAATGAGAAGTCTTATCATTTACTTTCTACACACTTTATTTTAGTTTACATTTTTTCTTATATGATTAGGCTTGTTGATTAGTATTGGTATCACTTTGGGAGCATGAGTAAATCTAGTTGGTTTTGGCAAACTTAGAATTGGTCAGTAGCAACAATACTTTGAGGTTTGAGTAGAAAAAGAGGAAAGTACTTGTAGATACATCATTTCAGTTTTCCCTCATGATTGGCTTATAAGCATTAGTATTCTCAAGTTAAGATCGTTTGTACTTTCAAGGAAGTTTGCATGATTGTTTTCTACACATATATGTTTGTTTGTTTTATGCAACTCTTATGCTTGCTACCCAGCCTTGCTAGCCAAAAACCTGTACTGAGAGGGAATATTTCTCATGTATCCAATTCCCAAAAGCCAAGTTACTTCCAAAGAGTCCACTATAAATTCCTATGCATGGTATTTCAAGCCATTCCAAGTAAATTTTCATGTGCTACCTTTCAAAAACCTTTAAATACTTCTCATTTTGTGCCACTGATACATCTCCAACGTATCTATAATTTTTGATGCTCCATGCTTGTTTATACACCATTTGCCTACTGTTTTGTTACACTTCGTGGCACTTTTATGCATTTTCCAGAACTAACCTATTAACAAGTCGCCACAGTGCCAGTTCCCTGTTTTCTGCTGTTTTTGTGTTTCAGAAGTGATACACAGGAAATATTCTCGGAATTGGACGAAACAAGTTCCTGAAGTCTTATTTTTCCCAGAAGCTTCCAGAGATCCGAAGAGGAGATGGAGTGGGGCCACAAGGTGGCCACACACCAGGGTGGCGCGGCCCAGGCCCTGGCCATGCCCCCCTACGTGTGAGACTGCCTCGGTCCACTTCTCACGATGCCCCTTCGCCTATAAAGACCCCCTGACGGAAAAAACCTAAGTACCCAATCAATTTTCCAGAACACATCGCGATCCACCGCCGCCGTCGACCCGAAGATCGGGAGGGTCCAAAAGCTCTTCCCGGCACCCTGCCGGAGAGGGGAATTGCCACCGAAGGTCTTCTTCATTGCCATGCTTGCCTCCGGAGCGATGAGTGAGTAGTCTACCTTGGACTATGGGTCCATAGCAGTAGCTAGATGGTTGTCTCCTCCACTATGTGCTTCATGTTTAGATCTCATGAGCTGCCCTACATGATTGAGATCACCGTTATGTAATTCTACATGTTTGGTTTGTTGGGATCCGATGAATATTGGTGTTATGATTGAGTTGCTATACTGAAATATATCTTATGTTATCTCTATGTTGTTTATGATCTTGCATGCTCTCCGTTGTTAGTAGCTATCTTGGCCGAGTAGTTGCTAGTGACTCCAAGAGGGGGTATTTATGCTCGATAGTGGGTTCATGCCTCTATTTAACCTGGGGGAGTCACAGAAACCTCTAAGGTTGTAGATGTGCTGTTGCTACTAGGGAGAAAACAACATTCATATGCTCGAGGGCATATGCTTTGTTTATATTACACACTTTGCTTAATGCAATTATCTGTTGTTCGCAACTTAATACTTGTGGAGTTCTCGGATTGATTCGCCACAAGTGGATTATTAGTCATAGATGCAGTTGGATGACGGTCTATGTATTTTGTTGTAATGCCCAGAGTAAATCGCATAGTGATCTTCTTGACATATCACGTTTATCTTTATTCTATCAATTGCCCAACTATAATTTGTTTACCCAGCATGTGTTATTTATCTTATGGAGTGACGAGGGTTAACTCGACAAATGTCCTAGATGAAGGACTTAGGATCGGGGAGATAGGGCGTCGGATGAACTCGAAGGTAAAGTTAGTCGAAATAGGTGTGTATCGAAAGTAAACTTGGGTGTTCAACCTGGCTTGCTTTCAATCTGACCTCTACCGTCCCCTCCTGGCCCCTATATATAGGTGGCCAGGTCTCGAGGATCAGGTCGGGTTCGATACAGATTACAAATATCGACATACGGTAATAACTCGTATTCGACTATCATTACAATTGGGCCTAGCTTATCGGGCCTCAGGGGTACACAACTAACGGGCTCTATTATCTATACCCTTGTCAGTAGCCCCTGAGATTCTACCAGAATTGCAGATTCGGGTTGAATCTCTAATCTTCAAATCTTCGACTTGATCAATTCTTCGACTTTATCTTGAAATCTTCGACTTGGTCTTTCGACTTATATTGATGATAATTTGCTCGCAAGGGGTCTCGATGAACAAGCCTGACAACTCTGACGGATCAAGAGGTCAGTTAACTGCCGGAACAGACACTTGTCACCTACTTCAAATTCAATCCCCTTGGACTTGAATTCGGGATACCGGTCAAACCCATTCTTTTGCCTCATTTAGGACTTACAAAAAATGAATCCCAGTGGTTCTCAGGGTACCCAGTGCGTCCACCAGGATTTTCTTCGCATCGTAGACACGGATACATACCAGCAGAGCGCATCCATGTGCGTATACCAGGCCACACAGGACGGATCCCGGGGTCTTACCTTCGTGATAAATCACGGCATTCGAGTTTCGTTGCGATAACGCAACTCGAGAATCTCATGTCGCAGTCAAAGTTTGACTGAAAATATTCGGGTTTATACAACCATAAAACTCGCTCCCGATGGGAGTAATTTCTCTTTAATTTGTCGACTACGTAGTCGAAGTTTTTGTATGCTTATCCTTCTGCAATTTCAATATTGACTATTCTATCGGGTGCGCGCTCAGCGCTCCCGATGGGAGTAGCCCCCGAGGCTATGTTTGGCAACTTGTAGTCAAGCATAGGCTCAAAATTCAGCTCTTCTTTCTACTATGGACCTTTTACTTTCAGACGAGCCCCCGAGTCCAAGTCGAGGTTTCCATATCGTGCGATCATAGCCTCCTATCTTGTTTTCCTTCATTGATATTATCGCCTGCTCTACGCAGAATTTAACTCCTTGCTTGAGATTTATTTGTGGGCTGCGCCGTAGCACGGAGGCCCAATAATACGCGCTTATAAATAAAGCACCATCTGTTAAAGATAAAAACCCTAATCAGATCCTTTCCTCCGCCGCATCGTCTTCTCTCCTCCATCTAGGGTTTTTCTGAGGTTTCTCTCTCGCGCCCATGGCAGATGCTGCAGGCTCCCGCCTGAACCTTGGTTCCTCGGCGGCACCACGAGGTCGAGGTCGTCCCCGCGGCAGCAAGAACAAGAACACCGTGCCAGCCATCGCAGGGACTTCGTCAGATGCTCCGGCTAAGCGCCGTCCCGGCCGCCCACCTGGTAGTAAAAACAAACCCAAAGTGACTAACGTCACTCCAGATCCAATTGCTCCTTCGTCTGCTGCTCCAGCTGCTCCTTCTGCACCTCCCCATATCTTTTCTTTCCTTTGCATTGCCATGGCGCAGTGCCGTGAAATCCAGCGCTTGCCGCTAGATTTCACGAAGTTTATGGATGGCCGCGAACTACGAGAAGCTGTTCTTCGTGAACAATCTGGCGGTGGCGTCCCTTATGAGGTGGAGGTGTGGTATGATGGCGACGGCAAGCAATACTTTAGAGGGGGCTGGTCTCAATTTGCTGAAGACCATGACATCCATCAAGGCTTCATCATGGCCTTCGACTTCCACGTCGGTACGTCGAAGTTTGACGTGAAGATCTACAATGGCACTCTTTGCCAGAAGAAATATGAAGCTTGAAGCCCTCTTTTATTAGTATCTGTTTATCCATGTAATTTTGTTCGACAATGTCCTTCCTGCAATGATATTTGCAATAAACTTTCGTACTTTGTTTCGATATCGTTTACTAGTACCATGAGAACAAGTCATGTTCTGAGATATGCTTTCCATATGTCGGGTTCTTTACGAACCAATAAATGTAAGGATGATATCGGGTTCTTTGTGATGAACCAAATTTTCTCTGTATTTATCGGGTTGTGTAAACAACCTTATAGTGAAGGAAAACCCTTCCATCTTGTCATAACGATGTTTTCGTACGACCCAGGGGTTGAAGCCCCCGAGCAGAGAAGTAACACGAGAATTATACAATTTTGTCGAGTTCAACCCAAAGAACCCGACCTGTGGCCTCATGTTCTGGGTCCAGAAGGTTAACTCGAATATATTGATATCTCTATACTTAGTCTACGCGTAAAAACGTCGTAGCTGTTCTGCATTCCACGGGTTGCTTTCGTCCTTCCCAGTCTTCTTGTCTTGTAATCGATACGCTCCTCCTGGTATTACTTCGGTGACGATGTAAGGTCCCACCCAAGGGGACTCCAATTTGCTGTGGCTGTCTTGCCTAAGTTGCAAAACAAGGTCTCCCACCACGAAGGATCGTGGACGAACTCGACTACTGTGGTAGTTTCGTAGACTTTGTTGATATTGCGTCGCTCTTTCTAATGCTTTGTCTCTTGCTTCATCCAACGCATCGACATCATCTTGCAATGCTTCCGTTGATGCTGTCTCATCATATGCTGTCACTCTTGGAGCCTCGTGTGTAACTTCGACTGGAAGCACGGCTTCGGCGCCATGGACCAGGAAGAAAGGAGTTTCTTGAGTTGCTGCGTTAGGAGTAGTTCTTAGACTCCAAAGAACGGAGGGCAATTCTTCCACCCAAGCGCTCTTGGCTTTCTCGAGAGGTGCTAACAGCCTCTTTTTGATTCCACTACTTATCAAGCCATTGGCTTTTTCGACTTGCCCATTTGTCTTCGGGTGCGCCACAGACGCAAATTTGAGCTTGATCCCCAATCCTTCGCAGTAACTTTTAAACTCTTTTGAAGTAAAATTTGTTCCATTGTCTGTGATGATACTGTGTGGTACACCAAAACGAAAAACTATCGACTTGATGAAGCTGATCGCTGCTGCAGAATCTTGAGTTGTTACTGGAGCTGCTTCTACCCATTTGGTGAATTTATCGACTGCTACTAGCATGTAAACATGCCCTCCTGGCCAAGATTTGTGCAATTTTCCCACCATGTCGAGTCCCCATTGTGCAAAGGGCCATGATAATGGTATTGTTTGTAGCTCTGCTGCTGGTGCATGTGGTCTGGATGCAAACCTTTGACATGCTTCACACTTTCGAACTATATCTTTTGCGTCTTCGATGGCTGTTAACCAATAGAATCCCGCTCGAAAAGCTTTTGCCGCTATTGCTCTGCTGCTGGCGTGATGGCCACACACTCCTCCGTGTATGTCTTTCAGTATTGCTTGCCCTTCCTGGGGTGTGACACAACGCTGTAAAACGCCGGTAATACTTTTCTTATATAGTTTTCCTTCCAACACGACAAACGCTTTCGCTCTTCGAGTTATCCTCTTAGCCTCCACTGCATCTTCTGGTAGCTTCTTATTTATCATGTAGGCAAGATATGGCTGCATCCATGTTTCTTCTATCATCATGACCTCCTCTGGTTCTGTCGTAGCCCCCGAGCCTGCCGTGGTAGTCGAACTTCTAGCTCTTTTTATTGATCTTTCCGCTATTTCTTCCCAGAATACTCCAGATGGCACAGGTAAGCATTGTGATCCAATATTTGCTAAAGTGTCGGCTTCTTCATTGCTGTTCCTGCTGATGTGCGAGACTTCACATCCATCGAACGTTCCTTCTAGATAATGGTACAAATTCTTGTAAGCCATCATATTGTCGTTGACTGTGTCGCATCTGTTCATAACTTGTTGAACAACGAGGTTGGAATCTCCAAATATTTTTAAGCGAGTTGCTCCACATGCTTTAGCCATCTTCATTCCGTGCAACAAGGCCTCATACTCTGCTTCGTTGTTGGAGGCCTGCGAGAAACTCATCCTTAAGACGTACTTTAATTTGTCTCCATGAGGTGATATCAACACCACTCCTGCGCCTGCGCCTTGGATTCTCTTAGAACCGTCGAAGTACATTGTCCAAGTACTCGATAAATCCGGCGGTCCCGCGCTTTGCAACTCGAGCCACTCTGCTGTAAAGTCTGGCAAGACTTGCGACTTGATTGCCTTCCTTTTTTCGTACGTGATGTCCATGGGAGATAACTCGATTCCCCATAAAGAGACACGTCCCGTCGCCAGAGGGTTGTTTAATATGTTTGATAGTGGCGCTTCATTGACCACTATGATTGGGTGTACCGCAAAATACTGTCGTAGTTTTCGTGCAGTTGTGAAGACACTGTATGCCAGCTTTTGATAGTGTGGGTACCTCTATTTGGTTGGAGATAATACTTCACTGATGAAATATACCGGCCTCTGGACGCCATGAGCTTTTCCTTCTTCGCTTCTTTCGACCACCAGAACTGTGCTCACCACCTGATGAGTTGCGGCGATGTACAACAGCAGTGGCTCTTTTTCTTTTGGTGCGACCAGCACTGGTGGCGTGGAAAGCACTTTCTTCAATTGTGCAAACGCTGCATCTGCTTCTTCTGTCCACTCAAATTTATCGTCTGATTTTTTCATAAGTGCATAAAAAGGAAGCGCCTTCTCTCCTAGTCGAGCAACGAAGCGACTTAGTGCCACGACACGTCCTGCCGGCTTCTGCACATCGTGGAGTTTCGTGGGTTTCCCCATTGTTAGAATTGCTTGAATTTTCTCTGGATTTGCCTCTATTCCTCGTGCTGATACCAAGAATCCCAAAAGTTGCCATGCTGAGACTCCGAAGGAACACTTTGTCGGGTTCAACTTAAGCTTGAACTTGTTCAGGTTGTCGAAGGTTTCTGCCAAGTCGCTGATTAAAGATTTCTCCTCTCTTGTAGTGATGACTACATCATCAATGTAAACTTGTATGTTGCACCCTATTTGGCTCCCGAGGCAACTTTGCATCATCCTTTGATAGGTTGCTCCTGCATTTTTTAGGCCGAATGGCATCACTTGGTAGCAAAACACCCCATACGGTGTGATGAAGGCCGTTTTTTCCTCGTCCTCTTTCCTCAGCTTGATCTGGTTATAGCCAGAATATGCATCCAAAAAGGAAAGCCTTGCGCAGCCCGCTGTTGAATCGATTATTTGATCGATGCGGGGTAAAGGGAAGGGATCCTTTGGACAGTGCTTATTGAGAGATGTGTAGTCGACACATACTCTTTGTACGTCTGTGTTCTTCTTGGGTACTATTACTGGGTTCGACACCCAACTCGAAGTTTTGATTTCTCTGATAAATCCAGCACTTTCTAATCTGTGCAATTCTGACGCTATTGCCTTCCTCTTGGGTTCATCGAATCGTCGCAGCGGTTGCTTGACTGGTTTCGCCTTGGGATCTACGTTTAGTGCGTGCTCGACGAGTTCCCTGGGAACCCCTGGCATGTCCGATGGACACCAGGCGAAGATTTCCCAGCGCTCACGGAGGAACTCGACGAGCGCGCCTTCCTATGCGGGATCCAAGTTGACCGCAATTGATGTCGTCTTGTTTGGGTCCGTAGGGTGGACCTGTATTTTCTTTGAATCCTGCGTTGTGTCGAAAGCCTTATCTGGCAGGGATCGTCCAACGTCGGGTAGCACATTATGATCTGTTTCTCCTTTTAACCTCTCGTATTCTGCAGTCATGCCGAAGGTTTGCGCCATCTTGTTGAATTCTCTGTCGCATGTATTGGCTACTTCAAAGCTCCCTTGTACTGTGATTGTTCCTTTGGGCCCTGGAATTTTTAGCGTGAGATACGCGTAGTGCGGTACTGCCATGAATTTTGCAAATGCTGGGCGCCCCAGGATTGCATGATATTGTGACGGCCAATCCATAACTTCGAATTCCAGTTTTTCTCTTCTATAGTTTTCGCTGCTACCAAAGCAGACGTCGAGTTCTATTCTTCCCAAAGGGTAGTTTGCTGCTCCTGGTACTATCCCGTGGAAAGTGCAATCTGTAGGCTTCAGACTCATCGGTGATATGCACATAGCCTTTAGTGTTCTAGCATATATTAAGTTTATGCCGCTCCCTGCATCCATGAACACTCTTCCGATGTCGTATCCTCCTATTTGCGCTTTTAAAACCATAGGCGAGTGGCCCGGCCTAGGAACTTTCCGTGGGTGGTCTGCTCTACTGAACTTGACTGGTTGCTCTGACCATCGTAGGTACTCTGTGGTGGCCGGTGGTGATGATATTGCTAGGTTCACTTGCCTGGTTATGCTCTTTCGCTCTTTCTTCGACTTGGGCACCGGTTGAATCATGGCTGATATGTATACTTTTGACTCTAGGTGCTTTGACAGTCTTTGAGTTTGATATCCTTGACTTCTGCGTTTTTCTCCTTGCCTTCCTTCTTGGCTTGAGCCCATTGCACCCTGCAACCTTAGGAATGTTCTGCAATCCTTCATTTGGTGATTTGAGACTCTTTTCCCGTCGAGGTACGCGTAGTGGATTCGACAAGGTCCGTATAGCATATCCTCGGCCGAAGGACCAGAGTATCTTGATTTTTCTGTTCCTTTCGCTGGGAACCTCCTATTTTCGTATCCTTCTTCTTCTTCTAGTATATAGCCTGCGGCTACATGATTTCGCCTTCCTTGGTTGCCCCTGCTGCGGTATCGTCTCTTTTGTCGACTTATTCTGTCGACTTCTGGCGAACGTCCTCTTTTATTGTTATACGCGTCCTCTCCATCAGCGAATTTGTTGGCTTGTTCCATTAGCTCCGTTACTGTCGTAGGTCTTGTTCTTCCTATTTCTTCCACAAGATCTGCGCGACGAAGTCCTTCTGAAAAGGCGTCTATTGCTCGCTCATCGGAGACGTCCTCTGCTGAGTTTTTGATTATACTCCAGCGTTGTATATAAGATCGTAGCGTTTCGCCTTTCTTTTGCACACATGCTTTAACTTCTTCCAGTGATGCTGGACGCTTGTAGGTGGAACGAAAATTTCTTGCGAATTGTCTTTCGAGTTCTCCCCAGCTTCCAATGGATTCGTTGGGTAGGGTGTTCAACCAAGACCGGGCAGCGCCGGTGAGGTGTAGCTGCAAACTTTGCATTGCGGTCGCCTTTGCTCCTCCTAATATCTGTACTGCTTGCAGATAATCTGATAGCCACAATGTGGGTTCCTGCAACCCATCGTACTTGCTCTGATCATGAGGTAACTTAAATCCTTTGGGTACTCGCGTCTTGCGAACCCTGCGGGTAAAGCATAACGCACCCATATCTTTATCATCATCTTCGTAATTTTCTTCCCTCCAAGCATGCCGCGATTTGTCTACTCGAGCTTGTGCTATTATATTTCTTGCGTCCTCCTTCTTTTTATGTCGCTTTATCTCTTCTGATGATTCATTATAGTCATCGCTTGAGTACTTGTACCTGAATTTCTCCTTGCCGCTTCCCTTGTAGCTTGTCGACTTCAACTCTGGGGCTTGCTCCCTGATTTTACCTTCTACTATTCCGAGGCTTCGCATCGCGGCTCGGTGCATGTCTTCTCGCGGGTCCCCATGCTCTGGTCTTGTGGCTAGTAAGTATGCTTGTGCTGCTGCTAATGCCGCCTCTGGCGTTTTTTGTATCAGGTCCTCGTCTTCCTCTTCTAGCTGTGGGGTGGGGCTCCTCGAGCACCTTTCTTCTCTGTGGCGTGCTGTTGCCTCTCTTTTATGTTTTGGATCTCCACGCCTCTCTCTGCTATATTCTGAGTCTTCACTATAGTCTTCCCAGTATTCTTCCCTCGATATGCTTTTGTTGTCTTGAAACATCATGTCTCTTTCCTCCCTTAGTTTCTTCTTGTGTTGGTGTAGTGCATACTGATATCCCATTAGAACTTCTCTTCGTGATCCTTCGGGGACTTCTGTACCATGATTAATGGCTGACGTAATCATTCTCCATTCACCAGTTGAGACGTGTATTTTCTCTTTTTCCCTTTTGTTGTGATCTTTCAATTTGTCGACTTGCCTGTCGAACTTTTTGCTTCCTTCGCTGTTGTTTCCATCTTCTGCTTCAGTGATAATAACGCATAACTGATGTACTTTGGAGACGCCGCTGCTTCCTACGGCGAAGTCCCTTGCGTTGTTATGCGTCTGACGCGCTTTTTCTTCTAAATCGAATTTTTCCTGAATTTCGTCGCTTTCTGCGATTAATGCTTTGTCTAAGCTGACCGGCGAGTTTACCTCGCTGGAAGAGCCTTCTGATGATTCCAGTGTTTCCTTTGTTTCGGGCTTGCTTGCCAATGGATCTTGATCTTGTTTTGTCGGATCCGAAAGGCGAGAGGAACCCGACGGCCCGATGATGATGCTCAAACTTCCAATTGTTAGTTCCACCTCTTGACTTTCGTCGACTTCTGGACTGCTGTTGGCTAAAAGCGAAAAAGCCGTCGAGTTCATGATTCCAACGCCCAGAGTCCCCACGGTCGGCGCCAATTGACGAGGGTTAACTCGACAAATGTCCTAGATGAAGGACTTAGGATCGGGGAGATAGGGCGTCGGATGAACTCAAAGGTAAAGTTAGTCGAAATAGGTGTGTATCGAAAGTAAACTTGGGTGTTCAACCTGGCTTGCTTTCAATCTGACCTCTACCGTCCCCTCCTGGCCCCTATATATAGGTGGCCAGGTCTCGAGGATCGGGTCGGGTTCGATACAGATTACAAATATCGACATACGGTAATAACTCGTATTCGACTATCATTACAATTGGGCCTAGCTTATCGGGCCTCAGGGGTACACAACTAACGGGCTCTATTATCTATACCCTTGTCATGGAGAGACACCACTAGTGAACTGTGGACCCCGGTCCTATTTCCATCATATTACTCGCACTGTTTACTTTACTCGCATATTTCTACTGTTTTCCACTCGATACGCTCATAACCTTTGTTTCAAGCAAACCGGTGAGATTGATAACCTCATCGCAAGTTGGGAGCAAAGTATTTGGTTGTGTTGTGTGCAGGTTCCGCGTTGCAGCTAGCAAGCAAAGCTTGGACGAGGCGCCATATATAAATTGTCCGAAGCTGTCGCAAACTAGCAAGCATCACCAACAGTCGTATTGTCCGCTCTTCTCCTGATCGACATAACCTTGGTTTCTTAACTGAGGGAAAACTAGCTGCTATACTCATCACACCTTTCTCTTGGGGTTCCCAACGGGCTGGTCATTTACCACGCATCAAGCTATTTTTCTGGCACCGTTGCCGGGGAAGAAGTGGAAAACCTCTGCAAGGGGAGTTTTTCGCACACACATCCTTTACTTTGTTTTAAGTTTTGCTTTACTTTATTTTTACTTGCATCATTTTATATCAAAAACCCAAAAAAATTAGAATCCTTTGTAGTTTTTTATTATGTCTAGTTCAGTTGCTACTACTATGTCGCCCGAGGATATGATTTTTACTTTTAAACAAAAGTATGAGGAAAGTTTTAAAGAAGTTTGGTCTAGAATTTATGATTGGCATGGAAAACTGAACCTAAAATGACCTTGAGTTTGCTTCTTAGTAGCTTTTACTTTGGACTTGCTCTTCGTTATAGATATGCTTTGGATGCTACTGCAGAAGGAGATTTCCTTCATTGTGATGGAGATCAAGCCTTCAATATTATAAAAAAGTTGATTACAATTTATAGCATGCCAACCTATTTTGATTCCTCTCTTGTGTGCATTTTTAGTAGACTTGATACTCTTGAGACTCGCACTGGTAGTTTGAGTACTTGCTACAATACTTTGCGCCAGCATTTTGATTATGTGCCAACAAATTCTGAACCTTCGAGTTGGTATCCTACGGTAAAAATCACCATTAGTGGTGAAACTTTTCATGCTCGTTGTGATATTATGTCTGAATTTTGTCTTATGCCAAAGGATGTAGATGAATCTTTGAGCCTTTGGAAGCTTTCTGAGGGGGGAGAAGGAATTTCTCTTACTAACAATGCCACTATATTTCCCATTGGAATAGCTGAAGGAGTTTTTACAAAAGTCCTAGGAAGAATGATATCTACTGATTATCTTCTTATTGAATGTGTAGGAAAAGGACAAATCACACTTGGAAGATCCTACTGAAGCTCCTGGGCGCCGTCATTGATGTGGGAAAGGGCAATATAAGATTTATCTCCCCACCTTGCAATAGTCATGTCTTTCCTAGAGTCAAGAGCAAAGGTAAGAAAGGAAGACGTAAGGCACCCGCTGACCCTAGCACTTCATCTCTTGATAATACTTGATTCGCAATTTTCTGCGCCTAGCTCAAAGGCGTTAAAGAAAAGCACTCTTGGGAGATAACCCAATGTTTTATTTCTAGTACTTTTTCTTTTATTTGAGTCTTGGAAGTCATTACTACTGTAATGACCGCTCCTTGTCCTTTTTATTTTATTGTTGTGCCAAGAGAAGCCTCTAATTCGAGTGAGGTAAAGATTTGGGGATGTTGCTGTCCTGAAACTGTTTTCAGTGCTGCACCGTAAAAATTCGTATAAATTCTCTGTATATCTTTTGGATCTGAAATTTCTTGTGCATATGCCCCAGGTTATATCCAAACTTTCGTTAGTTGAACAATTTTTGATTTGAGCAACAGAAAACCCCTAAAAAATTCGACCTTTGTCAGCTGTTCTGTTTTGACAGATTTCTACCACTATTCATTTTTGCCGCTCTATCGCTTTCTTTTTGAGTTCTTTTGATCATGGAACTTTTGGGGAAGTTGCTACAGTAGTATATACTTTATATGTGGTGGTTTTGGGTTGAAACCTGAAGCAAAAAGAGGTTGATTATATGTTATGCTTACACTAATGTTGCTAATAGAATTGTGTTTAGTTTTGTATGAAGGAAGTTTTCAAGTGTAGGGATCGGAGAATGATGAGATGAGTTGAAGAATGGACAAAAGCTCAATCTTGGGGATGCCCATGCAGCACCCCAAGAAATATCCAAGAAGTACAAGCGTCAAAGCTTGGGGATGCCCTCGAGGCACCCCTTCTTCATCGGCAAAAATCAGGTCACCTTTGAAAACACTATATTTTTATTGCTTCATGCACTATGTGTTTTTCTTGGAGCGTCAGTTGTTTTAGTTTTCTTAGTTAGTTTAGTTTTGTTTCCTGCAATAAATGGTTGGACCCCAATAAATTTCTTTTGGAGAAGTTGCCTTGCTTTTTCATTTGCCAAGAACACTCCGTTTTTCATTCTTACAATTTCACCGAGTGTTCTTCTTTTTCCGCTACTGCTTTTGGTTTTGGTTTTCGCCTTGATTTGTGTTCAGACCTTGTTATATCTTTTCATCAAGGAGTATTTTTGCCTCTGATCTTTATTGGTTTTCATCAAAAGAGGTGTCTTAAAAAAATTCAAATGGTGTTGGAAAAGAGAAAAAGCTTTGTGCAAAAAAGTGGTACAAGAAGGAGCTTGTGTAGACTGCGGCTTAGGCTTTTTCATGTCATGCTTGATGTCTTTTTGATAGTATGCTTAGTGGTTTTTTTGTAGCATGACTTCTCTCAAATAAATGAGATTGCTTAATGAGCCTTTGAAAAAATCATGCGTTGTTTTTATCATTTGGAAGCATTATTTTGGTTTTCTCCTTGATGCTTTATTTGGGTTGACTTGGCGCATGCTCACACATGTTAGACTCTTACAAAGTCGCCAATAGCCTCTATGATCATTTAGTTTTTGACTTTTGATGCCATCTTATGCTTCTTTTAATGTCGCTTTGTCACTTTGCATGATTATGGCCATTATTGCTCTCTTAGTTGGTCGCTCCCAGTCTTTTGCTAGCCCTCGCCTTGTACTAAGTATGAGCTCTACTCGTGCATCCAACTCCTAAAAGCCAAAGTTTTCCAAAGTGTCCACCATACATACCTACTAGCAATTTGCTATTCCAAGTAAATTTGACTTGCTTTTATCTTCTCTTCAAATTAAACTCTTACCAGTGTTATGCGAAAATTGGTCAGTAAAGCTCTCACGAACCGGAAGGCACACTTTACTTTTTCCTGTTCTTAAAATTTGACATTGTGGTCTCTTATGTTGAGTTGTTATGCTTGCAAGTTGTAAGTTGGATTCTAGCCCATCCATGCTGTCATGGGGCAAGCTTTCAACATTGCACCTCTTATTTGAGTTGATATCGTGATCTTTTGTTTATGGATGCCCGCGGTGTGAAATGAATTGGGAATCTTGTGGGGATCATGGAGTTTGTATATGTGTTAGGAAAACGCCTGGGCCGCCAATCTAAGCCATGCATAATTCATGGTGGAAATTTGTAGCATACCCATGGTGGACATTCGACGACGCATCTCATAATAAAAAGCTAAACAAATGGCAAATAAAAGAGATGTCGAGGTGTTCATTGTCTGCTTGTCCTGTCATTTTGATGTGGGCTTGTTCCATGTCATCGGGCACGGAGGTACCCCGTTGGTGGTTCTCGATGATACATATATACTTACAATGACAAGAGCCTTGCTTGGGACTCTAAGTAAAGTAGCATGAGGTTTGGGTACTCGTATTCACGGGGCACGAGGTTTTTGACTTATGATTTGTCAAGCATATGCATCATAATTGTTCTCGCATTAACTCTAACCATTAAGGATGCTTATGATGGGGCAATGAGAGCTCAAAGCCAGTAAGTAACATAATTTTTGAAGGTCTATAAAACTTGCAATCACTGCTTCCCTCTGCGAAGGGCCTTTCTTTTACTTTTTCTTGTTGAGTCACCACCTTCTATCTTTATGCACCATAAGAGAGCATAGTTGTCATTCTTAGTATAATGTGCATTGTCCCAAAGTTTTCATTGATTGATTCATATTGTTGGTTTCACTTGTTCTCAAATTATTTGTATCTAGCCGCCCTCTTAAACTTGAAGGTGTCCTATGCATTTATGTTTTGCTCTCCATGAAGGACAAGCTGAAAACCACTTGTATGTTTTTCCTTATGATTTGAACACATGTCTGACTTTCATTGTTTCATTTTCATGATCTTTTGTTTGTGTTCATCTTCATGTTTATAACATGGTTGCTAAGTTCTTATTGTCGAGATTATATCTTCATGCCCATGTTTTAAGTTCTTATGATCCCAGCTCACAAATGCTTACATATATGATCAAGATTGTGTAGGTGCATGTCACCTCAAAAATTATTCTTTTGTTATCACTTACCTACTCGAGGACGAGCAGGAGTTAAGCTTCGGGATGCTGATACGTCTCCAACGTATCTATAATTTTTGATGCTCCATGCTTGTTTATACACCATTTGCCTACTGTTTTGTTACACTTTGTGGCACTTTTATGCATTTTCTGGAACTAACCTATTAACAAGTCGCCACAGTGTCAGTTCCCTGTTTTCTGCTATTTTTGTGTTTCAGAAGTGATACACAGGAAATATTCTCGAAATTGGACGAAACAAGTTCCTGAAGTCTTATTTTTCCCGGAAGCTTCCAGAGATCCAAAGAGGAGACGGAGTGGGGAATCCCCCAACGTGTGAGACCGCCTCGGTCCACTTCTGACGATGCCCCTTCGCCTATAAAGATCCCCCAACAGAAAAAACCTAAGTACCCGATCATTTTTCCAGAACACATCGCGATCCACCGCCGCCGTTGACCCGAAGATCGGGAGGGTCCAGAAGCTCTTCCCGGCACCCTGCCGGAGAGGGGAATCGCCACCAGAGGTCTTCTTCATCGCCATGCTTGCCTCCGGAGCGATGAGTGAGTAGTCTACCTTGGACTATGGGTCCATAGCAGTAGCTAGATGGTTGTCTCCTCCACTATGTGCTTCATGTTTAGATCTCATGAGCTGCCCTACATGATTGAGATCACCGTTATGTAATTCTACATGTTTGGTTTGTTGGGATCCGATGAATATTGGTGTTATGATTGAGTTGCTATACTGAAATATATCTTATGTTATATCTATGTTGTTTATGATCTTGCATGCTCTCCGTTGTTAGTAGCTATCTTGGCCGAGTAGTTGCTAGTGACTCCAAGAGGGGGTATTTATGCTCGATAGTGGGTTCATGCCTCTATTTAACCAGGGGGAGTGACAGAAACCTCTAAGGTTGTAGTTGTGCTGTTGCTACTAGGGAGAAAACAACATTCATATGCTCGAGGGCATATGCTTTGTTTACATTACACACTTTGCTTAATGCAATTATCTATTGTTCGCAACTTAATACTTGTGGAGTTCTCGGATTGATTCGCCACAAGTGGATTATTAGTCATAGATGCAGTTGGATGGCGTTCTATGTATTTTGTTGTAATGCCCAGAGTAAATTGCATAGTGATCTTCTTGACATATCACGTTTATCTTTATTATATCAATTGCCCAACTGTAATTTGTTTACCCAGCATGTGTTATTTATCTTATGGAGAGACACCACTAGTGAACTATGGACCCCGGTCCCATTTTCATCATATTACTCGCACTGTTTACTTTACTCGCATACTTCTACTGTTTTCCACTCGATACGCTCAT
Source organism: Dactylis glomerata (assembly GCA_007115705.1). Classification (NCBI taxonomy): domain Eukaryota; kingdom Viridiplantae; phylum Streptophyta; class Magnoliopsida; order Poales; family Poaceae; genus Dactylis; species Dactylis glomerata. The sequence continues at coordinate 3,226,291 of QXEO01000545.1, read as the reverse complement.
AACCTTTGTTTCAAGCAAACCGGTGAGATTGACAACCTCATCGCAAGTTGGGAGCAAAGTATTTGGTTGTGTTGTGTGCAGGTTCCGCGTTGCAGCTAGCAAGCAAAGCTTGGATGAGGCGCCATATATAAATTGTCCGAAGCTGTCGCAAACTAGCAAGCATCACCTACAGTCGTATTGTACGCTCTTCTCCTGATCGACATAACCTTGGTTTCTTAACTGAGGGAAAACTAGCTGCTATACTCATCACACCTTCCTCTTGGGGTTCCCAACGGGCTGGTCATTTACCACACATGAGCCACTGTTTTTAGCTCATGAGGACGTAGTGGTTGAGTTTCTCATCTTCCATACTAAATTGAGTACGCCTCGACTTGCATGCTTCATCTGCTCATCACTAATTTTGCAAGGGAGCTGGTCAGACCATTATAACAAAAAAAAGAGAAAAAGAGATGGCACTCCTCCATGGTATGTGAAAGTTGGTGGGCCCCCGATGGAATCGGTTAGCCATGGTTTGTGAAAGGAAAAGTGGGGAGGAGTACCAAGCTATAAAAGAGCATAATCGTGCCAAATTAATCAAACATCTCGGAACCGCTCTCACTTGTTTAGTATGGAAGATGGCAAGAACTCCGTTGCTAGTCGTTGACAAAGACCACCAACTCTCAAAACAAACTTTTATCTCTGTTTTACAAATGAAAAGCTCTAGCACATGTTTAATCCCTGCTTCCCTCTGCGAAGGGCCATTCTTTTACTTTTGTGTTGAGATAGATCTTTTATAGCTTGAGCTGAAAACAGTGTCACAAAATGAGAAGTATTTTGAAGGTTTTTTGAAAGGTAGCACATGAAGGTTTTTTGGAATGGCTTGCAAATACCGTGCATAGGAATTTATAATGGACTCTTTGGAAATCTTTGGTTTTTAGGAGTTGGATGCACGAGAAGTATTCCTTCTTAGTATAAAATGAAGGCTAGCAAAAGACTGAGAGCGACCAACTAAGAGAGCAATAACGGCCATAATCATGCATAGCAACAAAACATCATTAACCAAAGCATAAAGAGGTATCACAAGTCAAAAACCAAATGATCATAGAGGCTTATGGCGACTTGTTAGAGTCAAACATGTTGTAAGCATGCGCCAAGTCAACCCAAATAAAGCATCAAAGGAGAAAACCACAATAATATGCTCCCATATAACAAAAACAACGCATGATTCTTTCAAAGGCACATTAAGCAATCTCAGTCATTTGAGACAAGTCATGCTACAGCAAAAACTACTAAGCATACTATCAAAATAACATCAAGCATGACATGCAAAAGTCTAAGCCACGATCTAAACAAGCTCACATTTGTACCACTATGGGCATGAAACTAACACCATTCAATCTTTTTGAAACCACTCTTTGAGATGAAAATCAACATAGACCAGTGGTCTAAATACACCTTGATACAAAGATATAACAAGATCTGAACAAAAATCAAGGCGAAAAACAAAATCTAAACGCAGTTCTAGAAAAAGAGAACACTCGTTGAACGATAAGAGTGAAAACTAGAGTGTTCTTGGCAATGAAAAACGGAGTGTGTCTTCTCTAAAAGAAATTTGTTGGGGTCCAACCATTTATTGCAGAAAATAAAACAAAAGAAAACTGAAAGTGAAAGTAAAGATGCTCCAAGAAAAACGCATAGTACATGAAGCAATAAAAATATAGTGTCTTGAAAGGTGACCTGATTTTTGCCGATGAAGAAGGGGTGCCTCGGGGGCATCCAAAAGCTTTGACGCTTGTACCTCTTGGATATTTCTTGGGGTGACATGGGCATGCCCAAGCTTGAGCTTTTGTCCATACTTCATCTCATCTCATCACTATCCTTTCCCTACACTTGAAAACTTCTTTCATACAAAACTTCACACAATTCTATTAGCAACATTAGTGAAAGCATGATAGTAAATATACTCTTTTGGTTCAGTTTCAAACTCAAATATACCATCCATTAAAGCATAAGCTACTGTATCAACTTTCTCAAAAGTTCCATGATCAAAAGAACTCAAAAAGAAAGCGATCGAGAGGCAAACACAAATAGTGGCAGAATCTATCAAAACAGAACAGCTGACAAAGATCGATTTTTTCGAGGACCTTCTGTTGCTCAAATCGAAAAGTGCAAAACGAATAGAAGTTTGGAAATAACCTGGGGCATGTGCCCAATAAATCGCAGATCAAAAGGATATTCTGAGAAGTTTCACGAATTTTTACGGTGCAGCACAAAAATCTATTTCAGGACAACAACTTCCCCAAATCTTACCTTCCTCAAATTAGAGGTTCTGCTTGGCACAAAAACGAAATAAAAATGATAAGGAGAGCTCATTACAGTAGTAATAACTTCCAAGAATCAACAAAAACAAAAGGTACTGAAAAGAAAACATTGGGTTATCTCCCAAAATTGCTTTTCTTTAACGCCTTTGAGCTAGGCGCAGAAAGTGGAAATCAAGTAATATCAAGCGATGAAGCATCAAGTTCGTAATTTGCTCTAAGAATAGAGTTAAAAAGTAATTTCTTTCTCTTTCTAGGGAAGTGTTCCATACCTTTCTTGAGTGGGAATTGATATTTAATGGTACCTTCCTTCATATCAATGATGGCACCAACAGTTCTAAGAAAAGGTCTTCCCAAAATAATAGGACATGAAGCACTGCATTCAACATCCAAAACAAGGAATTCAATGGGAAAAGGTTATTGTTAACCATAATAAGAAGATCATTAATCCTTCCCAAAGGTTTCTTCTTAGCAACATCAGCAAGAGGAACATCAAAATAACAATGTTCAAGCGGTGGTAAACCAAGCATATCATAAATCTTTCTAGGCATAATAGAAATGCTTGCACCAAGATCACATAAAGCATGACAATCAAAATCATTAACATTCATATCAATGATGGGCTCCCAACCATCTTCTAACTTCTTGGGAATAGAAACCTTTTGTTTCAACTTTTCTTCCCTAATTTTCATGAGAGCATTTGTAACATGCTTTATAAAAGCAAAATTCATAGAACTAGCATTAGGACTTAAAACAAGATTTTGCAAGAAAAAAATAACTTCAGATATATTGCAACCATCAACATCAAAATCAATAAAAGAAGTAGAGCTATTGTCTTCCATGCTCCAAAAAATTTCAGCACTTTTTGTAGAAAAAGTTTTTGTAGTTTTGGGCTTTTTCGCACAAGGAGTAGGATTTTTCTCTACACCAATCATAGTAAGAGGATTGCTAACATTTGAAACAACATCACTAGAGGTGGTAATAGTACAAACCTTCATATTTCTAGCCATCTTGTCTTCTCTTTCCCACCTAGCATGCAATTCTGCTAACATCCTAATATTTTCATCAATTCTAACCTGGATGGCATTCAAAGTCTTGCTTTCTTTCACATCATGAGGTAAAACTTTTAGTTTCAGAAGTTCAACATCAAGAGCAAGGCTATCAACTTTAGAAGCAAGAATATCAATTTTACCCAACTTTTCCTCAACAGACTTATTAAAAGCAGTTTGCTTACCGATGAAGTCCTTGAGCATGACCTCAAGCTCGGAGGGCGCGCCCCTAGTGCTGTTGGAGGAATTACCATAAGAGTTACCATAACCATTACCATTGGTAGAAGGATACGGCCTATAATTGTTGCTAGCAAAATTGTTCCTATAAGCACTGTTGAAATTATTATTTCTAATGAAATTCACATCAACATGCTCTTCTTGAGCTACCAAAGAGGCTAAAGGAACATTATTAGGATCAACATGAGATCTATCATTACCAAGCATAGCCATAATAGTATCAATCTTATCACTCAAGGTAGAGGTTTCCTCAACAGAATTTACCTTCTTACCTTGTGGACTTCTCTCGGTGTGCCACTCAGAATTTACCATCATATTATCAAGAAGCTTTGTTGCGGCGCCCAAGGTGATGGACATAAAAGTGCCTCCAGAAGCTGAATCCAAAAATTTCTTGAAGAAAAATTTAGTCCTGCATAAAAGGTTTGGATAATCATCCAAGTAGTTAGTCCATGAGTGGGACAATTCCTTATCATAGATTTCATTCTTTCCCAAGCTTGAGCAACATGTTCATTATCAAACTGTCTAAACTTCATAATATCACTTCTCAAAGCTATAATCTTAGCAGGAGGATAATATTTTCCAATAAAAGCATCCTTACACTTAACCCAAGAATCAATACTATTTCTAGGCAAAGATGGCAACCAATCCTTAGCTCTTCCTCTTAAAGAGAAAGGAAACAACTTAAGCTTAATAATATCACCATTTACATCATTATACTTTTGCATCTCACATAGCTCAACAAAATTGTTGAGATGAGCTGCAGCATCATCACTACTAGCACCAGAAAATTGCTGTTTCATAACAAGTTTAAACAAAGCAGGTTTAATCTCATAAATTTTTTCCTCAGGAGCAGGTGGCGCAATAGGAGTGCAGTTAAAATCATTGTTTTTTGTGCTAGTAAAATCACAAAACTTGGTGTTCTCAGGAGTACCCGTTCTAGCAAGACTAAAAGTAGGCAAGTAAAAATAACAACTATAAAGGAACTATTTTTTTATATTTTTGATAAAAAGATGCAAGCAAAAATAAAATAAAGCAAAATAATAACAAAGTAAAAGATTGGAAGTCAGAGACTCCCCTTGCAGAAATCTTCTTTCTCCCCGGCAACGGCGCCAGAAAACTTGTTGGTGGTGCGGTGTTGATGTAGGAGTTTTGTAGATGACCGCCTAGTTGGAAACCCCAAGAGAAGGTGTGATGAGCACAACAGCAAGTCTTCCCTCAGTATGAAACCAAGGTTTATCGAACCAGTAGGAGAAAGAACCAAACTTCAGAAGGTTGATGCTTGCTAGCTTCGCGACAGTTCCGGAGAATTTGTATATGGTGCCTCGTCCGGTGCATAGCTTTGCACCAGCAGCAACGTGGAACCTACACACAACACAACCATGTACTTTGCCCCAACTTATAGTGAGGTTGTCAATCTCACCGGTTTGCTGTAAACAAAGGATTAAGCGTATCGAGTGGTAAAAGATAGTAGTTTGCAAGAATGTAAATAAAACAAGTAAATGGTAAACGGTAATAGCAATGTAAAAGAATGGACGGGGTCCATAGTTCACTAGTGGTGTCTCTCCAGAAGATAAATAACATGTTGGGTAAACAAATTACAGTTGGGCAATTGATAGAATAAAGCAAACGTACAAATGTCGTGAGGATAACTATGAGATTCACTTCGGCATTACAACATAATACATAGACCATAATCCAAGTACATCTATGACTAATAATCTAGCCTCCGGATGTCGTCCGAGCAACCATTGGGTATTAAGTTGCAAGCAACAGATTATCGCCTTAAGCAAAGTGTGTAATGTAAAAAATACAAATGTCCTTGAACACAAGATTGTTGTTTTCTCCCTAGTAGCAACAGCACATCTACAACCTTAGAGGTTTCTGTCACTCCCCCAGATTACTAAAGGCATGAACCCACTATCGAGCATAAATACTCCCTCTTGGAGTCATTAGGATCTACTCGGCCAAGATATCTACTAGCAACGGAGAGCATGCAAGATCATAAACAACATAGAGATAACATAAAGATGATAAATCAACAATTCAAATTGACATAGTACCAACATCGGATCCCAACAAACACAACATGTAGAATTACACAACGATGATCTTGATCATGATAGGCAGCTCACAAGATCTAAACATGAAGCACATGGTGGAGATGAAAACCATCTAGCTACTGCTATGGACCCGTAGTCCAAGGTAGACTACTCACACATCACTTCGTAGGCAGCCATGGTGATGAAGAAGGCCTCCGACGGTGATTCCCCTCTCCGGCAGGATGCCAGGAAGAGCTTCTGGACCCTCCCGGTCTCGCGTTGACGATGGCGGTGGCTTACAGTAGGTTTCGTGGAAAATTGATCAGGCCTTTTAGGTTTTTCCATCGAGGGAAGTACATAGGCGGAAGGGCGGCGTTAGGGAGTGGGCCAGGGGACCACACCATGCCATGGCGCGGACATGGGGTGGCCAGCACCATGGGGTGGTGAGGACGCCCTCTGGTGCCCCTCTGTCTCTGCTTTGGACTATGTGACGCTCCAGAAAAATAGGAACTTTGGCTTTTGTTTCGTCCGATTCCGAACATATTTCCTGTGTAGCTTTTTTTGAAACACAAAAATAGTAGAAACATGGAATGGCACTGTGGCATCTCGTTAATAGGTTAGTTCTAGAAAATGCATAAAAACGCCACAAAGTGTAACAAAACACAAAGCAAATGGTGTATAAACAAGCATGGAGCATCAAAAATTATAGATACGTTTGAGACGTATCAAACATCAATGCCATTTAATTCCTAAGATGATGGAAGTGGTAAGAAATAAGGTATTGAAACTTTTTGATGCTGATATTATTTATCCTATTGCTGATAGTAGATGGGTTAGTCCTGTTCATTGTGCTCCTAAGAAAGGAGGAATTACTGTTGTGCGTAATAAGAATAACGAGCTTATACCTCAAAGAGTAGTATTTCGTTATAGGATGTGCATCGATTTTAGAAAGGTCAATAAAGTTACTAAGAAAGATCATTATCCTTTACCGTTTATAGCTCAGAAGTTAGAGAGGTTATCTAAGAAAACTCATTTTTATTTTCTTGATGGTTATTCTGGTTTCTCTCAAATTGCTGTTAAAAAGCAAGATCAAGATAAAACCACTTTTACTTGTCCATATGGAACTTATGCTTATAGACGTATGCCTTTTGTTTTGTGTAATGCTCCTGCTACATTTCAAAGATGCATGTCTGCTATTTTTCATGGATTTTGTGTAGAAATTGTGGAGGTATTCATGGATGATTTCTCCGTCTATGGAAATTCTTTTGATAATTATTTGCACAATCTTGATAAAGTTTTGCAGAGATGTGAGGAAACTAATCTTGTTCTAAATTGGGAGAAGTGCTACTTTATGGTGAATGAAGGAATTGTTCTTGGACATAAAATTTGTAACAGAGGTATTGAAGTTAACAGAGCAAAAGTTATAGCAATTGAGAAAATGCCCTGTCCTAGAGATGTAAAAAGTATTCGTAGTATTCTTGGTCATGCTGGTTTTTATAGGTGGTTTATTAAAGATTTCTCTAAGATTTCAAAGACTCTTACTAATCTTCTTAAAAAATACGTACATTTTGTTTTTTATGATGATTGTAAGGAAGCTTTTGAAACTCTTAAGAAGGCTTTAACTACCGCTCATATTGTCCAACCACCTGATTGGAATTTACCCTTTGAAATTATGTGTGATGCTAGCAATTTTGCTGTGGATGCTGTTCTTGGACAGCGCATAGATAAGAAGTTGAATGTTATTCATTATGCTAGTAAGACTCTTGATGCTGCTCAAAAGAATTATGCTACTACTGAGAAAGAGTTCCTTGTTGTTGTCTTTGCTTGTGATAAGTTTAGACCTTATATTGTTGATTCGAAAGTTAATATTCATACTAATCACGCTGCTATTAGGTATCTTATGGCAAAGAAAGATGCTAAGCCCAGGCTTATTAGATGGGTGTTGCTTTTACAAGAGTTTGATTTGCATATTGTAGATCGGAAAGGTGCTGAAAATCCCATTGCTGATAATTTGTCTAGATTGGAAAACATTTCTTTTGATCCTAATCCTGTTAATGATAGTTTCCAAATAAAGAGTTGGCTGCAATAAAGGTAACCTCGCGAGATTGTCCTTAGTATGCTGATTATGCTAACTTTATTGTTTCCAAGTATTTGCCTCCAACCTTTACAAGCCAGCACAGAAGGAAATTCTTTTAGAGATGTTTTATGGTACCCCCAAATGAATAATAGCCACCCATTTTTATGCATCTAATGGCCCATAACAATTTATACTAGTGCTAAAAAGATGACTAGTTCAATTCATACTAATCCCCAAAATCGTTATGTTTCACAGATGGGCCTCAGGCCGAAAGCCTCCCACAGTCCAATTCTCTCCTAACCCTAAACTGAGCTTTAGTTTCTGAGTGTTCCTGCTAGCTGGGTCAACTCTCTCTCGATCGACCGTATTGGAGCAGGCATGTCGTCGAGTATCTTCAGACGACACACCGACGGAGACCTTCCGGCTAGACGCGCAGACGTATACTGAATCACCAGCCGATACACTCTCGCCCTAGAGTGATTGTTTAAGATCGATCAGCAAGAAACAATTGATTCCTAAAGGCATTTGTCGTGCCTTCTTTCTGTATTGATTCATGGTGAGGTTAAGCCAGATTACATGTAATAGTACTTATATGCCAGGACTTAGAACCGATTCAAACTACAACTCGGTACATACGCGCATATAAATACGTGCAACCTGCACGGAATGGACAAAGCGTAGCTTTCTCCGGCGGCGGCAGCATCTGGGGTTAGAGGTGAATTTAGTTTTTATCTCAATGAACGACTTAGTACTCCGATGGCTATTTGCAGGAATACTTGTCACGTCATGATAGTGGGCCTGTTGGGCCTTTCATATTAGTGCCTCTTTTATGAGTAGTATGATTAGTCAAAATGTACCGTAAAACTTGCCTTCTTTTATGACTTGAGGCATTATTTTTTGGATGACCCACACTTATATAATGGAGTGGATGGTATTATGCGAAGATGTATTCCAGAATATGAACAATAAGAGATATTAAGGAAATGTCATGGTAGTGCTTATGGAGGACATCATGCTGGAGATAGAACTGCACAAAAGGTTCTACAATCAGGTTTTTATTGGCCTACTTTTTAAAGATGCAAGAAAGTTTATTTTATCTTGTGATGAATGCCAAAGAGTTGGTAATATTTCTAGACGCAATGAAATGCCTATGAATTATTCTCTTATTATTGAACCATTTGATTGTTGGGGATTTGACTTTATGGGTCCTTTTCCCCCTTCAGAACGATATACTCATATACTTGTTGCTATTGATTATGTTACTAAGTGGGTAGAAGCTATACCTACGAAAAGTGCTGATGGTGAGACCTCGTTAAAGATGCTTAAGGATGTTATTTTTCCTAGGTTTGGAGTGCCTAGATATCTTATGACTGATGGAGGTTCTCATTTTATTTATGGCAGGAGGAAGACTCTTGCTAGATATGACGTTAATCATAGAATTGCTTCTGCTTGTCATCCCCAAACTAGTGGGTAAGTAGACCTATCGAATAGAGAGATCAAGTCTATCTTGCAAAAGACTGTTAATAGATCTAGGAAAAACTTGGCTAGCAAGTTGAATGATGCTTTATGGGCTTATAGAACTGCTTATAAGAACCCCATGGGCATGTCTCCTTACAAAATGGTTTATGGAAAAGTGTGTCACTTGCCCTTAGAATTAGAACACAAAGCTTTTTGGGCAGTGAAAGAGCTTAACAGGGATTTTAAACTTGCCGGTAAGAAAAGGTTGCTTGATTTGAGTTCCTTAGATGAGTGGAGAAGCGAAGCTTATGAGTATGCCAAACTTTTTAAAGAGAAAGTCAAGCAATGGCATGATAGGAGAATTCTTAAGAGAGAATTTTATGTTGGTGAGAAAGTTCTATTGTATAGGTCTCATCTCAGATTTTTTGCAGGAAAATTACTCTCGAAATGGGAAGGACCCTTTATTATTGAAGAGGTCTATCTTTCAGGTGCGATAAAGATTGCTTTCCTTAAAGATAATACTACGCAAGTGGTGAATGGGCAAAGACTCAAGCATTATATTTTCGGAGATTCTTGTAATGAAGATATCGATATTATTCAAGTGGTGACTCCAGAAGAATTCATCAAAGAACAAATGCTGGAAACTGCAGAATCCGTTTTCGAATAGGTAATAGTTCTAGTCAGAAAAAGTTCGCTTAAACTTTTCTGCTTATACTTTTGTTATTTTTATTAAATATGAAAAATCATGAGACGAAAATGAGTTGGAAACAGAGCCCGGAGGCTCCACACCACACTGTGGCGCGGGCCCCTGCTGGCCACGCCACCCTATGGTGTGTTCGCCTTGGAGCTCGCTTCCATCCTGGTTTCCTCCTGTGCCTTTGTTTCGTTGATAAACATTCTCTTATATAACCCCCCGGAATGCCCAAGGTCTGTATATCGTGTTCTCGTTGTGTTTTTGTTTCGATCTGTTTCTGTCAGGAGCTGTTCTAAGATTTAGAGGCATCATGGCCTCCGCCAACAACGACAAGCAGAAGGAAGTCTTGAAGCTAGGATGGAAGAGCTGGAGCAAGAAGTCTTTAAATACAAGAACACGACAGAACGCGAGGTGGACATTATGCATAGGATAAATCAAGAACTCATCGCCAAGCACAAGAAGGAGATTGCTGAGCTCTGGGATGACATCTTGTCACTCCATGAGACCACCACTAAATTACAAGCACAACTCTACGACTTGCAAAATCAAAACTATGAGTATGAGGCTAGGTTTAAACAAATGAGTGTTGCTGCCAGTTTTAGGATATTGGAGACCAAGTCATCCTTTCTTGATGGGGAACCTTTGCCTTGGAAGTCTGATGATGATAAAGATTCACCACCACTGAAGGAGTAATTCGTCATTGGTATTGGCATCCCCTTGGCTTGTTCTAAGCTTGGGGGAGTGCCGTGGTATCACTTCATTACCTTTTGCCCATTTACTTTTCAAGCAGAGTCATATCATGAATAGAGAAGTTATCATATAGGATGGTTTGTAGTGTGGAAGTATCTCTCCTTTAGTTGGTTATCTATGTATCCCAAGGTGTGAGTTGCGGTTATGAAATATTAATGACAAGTCTTATCATTTACTTTCTGCACACTTTGTTTTAGTTTGCAATTTTCTTATTTGATTAGTCTTATTGATTAGTATTGGTATCACTTTGGGAGCATGAGTAAATCTAGTTGGTTTTGGCAAACTTAGCAATGGTCAATAGCAACAATACTTTGAGGCTTGAGTAGAAAAGAGGGAAACACATGTGGATACATTATTTCATCGTCTTTCATTCGTGATTGGCTCATAAGCATTAGTATTCTCAATTTAAGATTGTTTGTACTTTCAAGGAAATTTGCATGATTGTTTTCTATCACATGTATGTTTGTTTGTTTGTTTCATTCAACTCTTATGCTTGCTACCCAGCCTTGCTAGCCAAAAACCTGTACTGAGAGGGAATACTTCTCGTGCATCCAATTCCCAAAAACCAAGTTACTTCCAAAGAGTCCACCATAAATTCCTATGCATGGTATTTTCAAGCCATTCCAAGTAAATTTTCATGTGCTACCTTTCAAAAACCTTCCAATACTTCTCATTTTGTGACAATGTTTTTAGCTCATGAGGACATAGTGGTTGGGTTTGTTATCTTCCATACTAAATTGAGTACCCCTGGACTTGCATGCTTCATCTGCTCATCACTAATTTTGCAAGGGAGCTGGTCAGACCATTATAATAAAAAAAGGAGAAAAAGAAAAGAAAAAGGCACTCCTCCATGGTTTGTGAAAGTTGGTGGGCACCCGATGGAATCGGTTAGCCATGGTTTGTGAAAAGAAAAGTGGAGAGGAGTGCCAAACTATAAAAGAGCATATAAATGCATCTTACAACAATTCAGAACTGCTCTCACTTGTTTTGTATGGAAGATAGCAAGAACTCCGTTGCTAGTCATTGATAGGAACAACCACCTCTCAAAACAATTTTTATCTATGTTTTACAAATGAAAAGCTCTAGCACATGATTAATCCCTGCTTGCCTCTGCAAAGGGCATATCTTTTTACTTTTATGTTGAGTCAACCTATTCCCCTCTATCTCAAGCAAGCATTTGAGTTGTTGTGATCCAACCATCCTTATGTTGATTTATTCAATCACGTTTACTATCTTCCTTTGTTTAGTATGATGCTTTTATCTGAATGAATATATCTTTGGAAGCTATCTATGACTGTAAAGAGTGTTATGATTGAGCATGTGATTTTTGCTATATAAGCTCTGATATAAAAGGATCCGATAGAAATATAAGTATAATCTGTTCATTATTCTCTGACCAAGAACAAAGGTTTGCCATCACCAATCATGATTTACCTTGTGCACTTTTATCGTGATCCCTTTGCTCATTGCGAGTTAAATTATATGAAGGGAAGTTGCTGTCTATTATGACTTGTGCCTTGGTAAGTGTGATGCTTCCTGTCTGAATTTTGTTTATCGACACTTCACTCCATAAACCTGTGGTCATGTTTACCGAGTTCAGTTTTCGCTTGGGGATAAGCGAGGTCTAAGTTTGGAGGGGTTGATACGTCCATTTTGCATCACTATTTTATATCATAATTTACTGTTATTCATTGATATATTTCATATTTAGAGATGATACTTATGTCATTTCCTCTATTTTGCATGTTCGATGATTATTGGAGAATTCACTTCCGGAGTTAGGATTCTGCTAGAAAAGGGACCGTCAAGACACCATATTTATGAAGACCAGCAATTCCAAGAAAATACCCAAAAATTCATATTTCACCGGAAGACGGAAATAGCCAGAAGGACAGGGCGAGGTGAGCCACTAGGGGCCCACACCACCTGGTGGCGCGGGCCAGCCCTAGGCCGCGCCACCTGGTGGTGTGGCTGCCCTGGCCCACCTCTGCCATCGCCCCTTTGCGTATATCATCTCCCCGAAAACCTAAGACCCAGGGGGATCGCAGATAGACTCCGTTGCCTCTGTGGGGCGGATAACACACATAGAGAGAAAACTCCACAGCTGGCAGAAATCTGCTAGGGAAATTCCTTCCCGGAGAGGGGAAATCGTCACCATCATCATCGTCATCGAGCTGGGCCTCATCGGGATCATCATCATCACCAGCACCTTCATCACCATCATCACCATGCCGTCCCGCTGTAACATCTTGGGTTGAATCTTGTCCAGCTCATAGGGGAAACTTTCCCGGTGTTGATTACTCTTGTAGTTGATGCTATTGAGTGAAACTATTGAATTAAGGTTTATGTCCAGATTGTTATTTATCATTATTTTAGCTCTGATCATGATCCATATGATGTCTTGTGAGTAGTTCGTTTAGTTCTTGAGGACATGAGAGAAGTCAAGATGTTAGTAGTGAAACTATGTTGAGTAATATTTAATGGTTTAATATTTATGTTGTGGTGCTATTCTACTAGTGGTGTCATGTGAACGTCGACTACATGATACTTCACCTTTATGGGCCTAGTGGAATGCATTGTGTATTTGACTACTAATTGTGGGGTTGCCGAAGCGACAGAAACCTAAACCTCCATTAGGAAACCAGTGCACCAGGGAGTATAGGATCTCAGAGTTTAAGGCTGTGGTTAGATTTATCTTAATTACTTTCTTGTAGTTGCGGATGCTTGCAAGAGGTATAATCACAAGTGTGTATTAGTCCAAGTTGGGGTAGTGCATTAGCATAAGTTCACCCCCATAACACTTATCAAACCAATGAAGATTATTTAGCTGTATGAAGCGAAAACACTTGACAGAAACTCCCGTGTGTCCTCAGGAAGATTTGGTAATCATAAGTAACACAACCGGCTTGTCCTTTGCTTTGAAAAGGATTGGGCCGCTCGCAGAAATTATTACTATTGTCTTTTATTTACTCGTACTTTATTTACTTGCATTATCAAATACCCCTAAAAACCCGTTTGCTAGTATTTACAGTGAATCTTTGATCAAAACTGCTTGTCAACACCTTCTGCTCCTCGTTGGGTTCGACACTCTTATTTATCGAATGTACTACGATACACCCCCTATATTTGTGGGTCATCAGTACTGTTGGAGGGAAAGAGAAAGTCCGACACTATATTCCACGGAAAGTATGTGTAAGTGATGCTGACGTTAATTGAATGTTTGATGTCAAGCGTATTTGAGGACAACATACCGAAGACTTATAGTAGTATAGATATTTTGTAAGTGTGCTCGCCACTCATGAACATTCTATATCCGCTAACAAGCTTTTTTTCATGTGCTTATCTCTTCTTTGTCTTATAAAGTTGCACCTCACTATTCTTAAGTGTTAGGCATACTAATATGCTACTACAACAACGCATGTGTATTATCTAGTTTCTATAATTATGCTATGAAACTTTGCAGATATATGTGTTACATCTGTACAAAAAATAACATCCTAATTAATGTTGTGAAATATTGTTATGCGGTCAAATATTCAATCAAGTTAATAGAAAGCGTACTCATTAAGACCGTATTATGATGAAAAATATTTTAGATAAGTATAAATGTTCAATATAAAAATAGTTTGCAATGCCCGCCATAACTCACGAATATTCTGCAGAAACGCATGGGTATTATCTAGTTTCTATAATTATGCTTACCTAATACTAGTAGACAATAACCACAACTAACATCGATTGTGCAGTTTAAAGAAATCTATGATGTTACTAAAATATATCCACTAAAACACGTGCATATAAACACATATATACACTATATGGTTTATGCAACTCTAAAAAATTGGTTGAAGAAGAACTCTTATAAATTTTGCAAAATCAAACTTTGCAGATATATGTGTTAAATATGTACAAAAAATAATATCCTAATTAATGTTATGAAACATTGTGGTCAAATATGCAATCAAATTAATAGAAAATCATACTCATTAAGACCGTACTATGATGATAAATATTTTAGATAAGTATAAATGTTTAATATAAAATATATCTTATGGTGTCCAAGGCTGCCACGACGAGGCTTGAGAGTAGGAGCAGGCAGAAGCCGACAGTCGTCGGCATTGTGGTGGTGAGGATGGCATAGGGAGGCGGCACTGGATGGCTAATTCGACTTAAGCATCTAAAATAGCTAGTTCATCTCAGTTGCATTTCTCAGTTCATATCAATTGCATTGGCTAGTTCATCTCACTTTGCAATTGCCAGTTCATCTCAATTGTAGGACTACACTTGAAGATGATGAAATGCGGTAAACATGTGCCAGGCGGTACATTTTTTATACGATGGTACTACCTCTGTTTTCTAGATATCAATTGCATTTGTCAGTTCAATTTAGGCATCTAAAATATCTTATATTTAAAAATAGAGGGTGCATATCATAGCAAAGGGGCATCCGAATCTTAGGAGTACAATGGAAGACATGTATGTCTACCAAATGAACACTACCTCAATGGCAAAACAAATTTTTAAGCTTTTTAATTTGTACGCAAAGTTGCATCTGAACCTTAGGAGTAAAAAAGCAAACCATGCAAGTCTGCAGCGTGAACACTAGCTCAATGGCGCGGGACACAAAACAAAATTTGAAGCTTCTTTCTTTGTAACCAACACAAAATGAACCAAACAAGATGTTTAATACTCCCTCCCTTTCTTTTCATAAGATCGTTTTGGCAGAACATAAGTTGTACGTATTACATTTGCCCAAAATTAAAAGGCCATCATTAGGAGTATTCCAAAACCACACTGCTCTCCGAAGTCCGAACAGCTCATTAGACAATTGTTTCTGTCAACACAAAATCATTCTACATTTACTGTTTGGTGGCTACTGGCTTGCTACTTTCTACATTCTTCATCTGACACATTGCTCGCTAAATAGGCACCCGCACAACTTGTGATCTCCAGCATGCAAGAAAAAAAAAATTCAATCTAATACAGGGAATGATATGTTTATTCCTCACAGTCTTGCCCTACCACTTCCATCTAAATCTCGTCTTGCAGCAAAACCTTTGTACGGTTAATCTGAAGAAAGAAAAGAACAATTTACTGAGAAGAATCTGGAGTATATCAGCAAAAGCAGATACATACACCATGATCACACTAGTAGAAAAAAGGGCTTCCATTCGCCCACATTAGTCCCCAACGTGTTCGGTCTGTGGCTAAAGGGGTCATTAGTCCCGATTCATTTGAAAATATGGGCCAGGGGGCATTAGTCCCGGTTCAAATGGACCCTTAGGTCCCGGTTTGCGCTACCAACTGGGACTAGTGCCTTTGGGCCTTTAGTCCCGGCTCGTGGCGCGAACCGGGACTATAGGGCACCCTTTAGTCCCGGTTTGCTCCACGAGCCGGGACTAAATGGCAGTTCAAACGAACCGCCGCTCTCCCGCGATCGTTTTGGAAATTGCTGCGGCCATTACTCGATCGCTCGGTAATGTGGAACGAATGCATCGGGAGAGCGCCGGCCGGCGGCCTAATCAACACCGGAGGCATCTCTTCTTCTTCTTCTCCATCTCTCTAGTATATAAGAAACCTCTATTAAGCTTTCTTGATCATCATCTTCCTCTCTAATCTCTCCTCAAAACCACCATAGCATCTCCGCCAAAACCACACCAATAGCACGGCCGGCGATTGAGCTCTCTCTCTCCCTCTCATTTCAATGGAGCCGGCGACGCGGGTGCGTAATCTCACCGCCGAAGGAATGAAATTCACCATCACGGAAACCCTCCATGCATCAAGGGTGGAGATGTGGCTCCATGTTGTCAAGCAGCGGTTCCTCGACGCCGTACCGATCAAATGTGTGGGCTTGGACTGCGAGTTCACCACCCCTGGCGATAAGCCTCATCAGCGTGCCGCCATCCTTCAACTCTCGGTGGCGTCCGAGGTTTTGGTCTTCCAAATATGTCGAGCCGATCATGTGCCGCAGCTGCTCAGGGATTTCTTGGGGGACCCCACCATTAGATTCTACGGCGCGGCTATCGGCAATGACGTGCGCATGCTGCAATCATACGGAATTCAAATTCCATCGGTGTACGACCTCTAAGTGATTATACCGAACCCCACCAACAAACCAATTCCGAGTCTATACGATCTGTCCAATGCTACTGTTGGGACAAAGCTTGAGAAGAAGAAGAGGTTCAAGAAGAACAAGAAGAAGGGCGACGAGGAATAAGAAGAAGAAGAACTTATATATGGTTGGGCTTAAGCGACAAGCAAGTATTGTATGCCGCTCTAGATGCTCGCTTGGGCTTTGAGATTGCTAGGAGTTATTGGAATCTAGAAGGCTACTAGCTAGATGTGTGTGTGTGGTGTGCGAGTGCATATATATATGAAAAAATATACTCCCTCTTGTTTGGTTAACAAGTCTATTAATTTTCGAATTTTGAATTTTTCAAGTTTTTTGGCCTTTTTTGAATATTTTAATTATTAAAAAAATTAAATTATGTATAAAAATTATTTGGAATTCATTCATGCTTATTATTACTTAATCATTGTTGCTTAATTTGTGAATTTATTTGGAATTTAAAAAAGTAATATTATATGTTTCCAAAGTGTATAGGTTAATAGAATTGGTAGCATACTAATATCAAGAAGTCGCGAGCACAGTCTTGGAAGCTACAATGGAAGGAATGGAGAAGTTAAGCGTGCTAAGGGTGGAGCAGTGTGAGGATGGGTGACCGACCGGGAAGTGAGGACCACAAGTATGTAATTTGACATGAGAATGGAATGAGAGCCATAAGTATCTAATTTGACATGAGAATAGAGGTGATTAGATATTAGAGAAATAAAGAAAATAGAGAAATTCCTAAAAAGAAAATACAAATTTTATTCCAAACGGACCTTTAGTCCCGGTCGGTGTTACGAACCGGGACCAAAGGTCCTCCAGCCGTAGCACATGATCCAGGCCACGTGGAGGCCCATTGGTCCCGGTTCGTAAACAACTGGGACTAAAGGCTTCAGCCTTTAGTCCCGCTTTGTTAGTCCCGGTTGCTACAACCGGGACTAATGGGCCTTACAAACCGGGATTGAATGCCTTTTTTCCACCAGTGTCATGCGAGTGGCACCAACTGATAAAATAAGACCAAAGTTGCAAATGAACTCTTTTATCATTCAGAATGAAGAGTGTTTATATACAGCAGGAGACTGGAAGTGAGCCTAGCTTAACTGGTTGGGGGAGTGGATGTACAAATCCAACACCTGAGTTCAATTCCTCACGGACGGGAATTAAGGTTCGGGACGGCTCGGCGGTCAGATTTTGGGAGCTAGAGCCTGTGGCCTCCGGCTCTCGGCTCTGGGCACCGCGTCGGCATCGATCAACACCCTTATGGTATTTCGTCGACGTCTGTGGTGGTCTGTGGCGGAGCTTGGTTGGTGGCAGGTTTGGTGCGGTCGTCTTCATCTCCGCGTGGTGCGGCTGATGCCGACGGTGCTTGCTGGTCTCAGCAGCAGGTTCTTCTGCTGATGAGGTCGGTGGCGGCGGCGGCGGCGGCGGCGTAGGAGTCTGCCATTCTTCCTTTAAAGGTGGCTGACCTAGGGTTCCTCTTGCATGAATATGAAGACCTTTCGGAGGCTGGTCCTTCTTGATCTGACCGGAGTGGTGAGTTCTGGAAGGCTCCATCGGTGAATGTAACAGTGCAACTATGCCTGGAGTTTGCTGGATCGAGTGGTATTCGGTCATGCACACCCATGCTTTTATTCTGACCATTTGGTTCTAGAGGGAGCGACGTGAAGCTCTATCCTTTGTTGCCATCAAACGACTTTTGGTCCATGGTGAAGTCAGAGGCGGAGAATATCATGATGGTCGGATTGGAGGACTAGCATTTGGAGGTTTGAGTCTCTGCACTGTTGAGGGAATTACTTGGTGTTCTGGGTTTTGCAGCAATAGTATGCAAGTGGGGGCGACAACACAGGTGAAGTTCAGAGTGTTACCTGTCAAGATGAAAATCCAAGGTCCTTAATTGGTTGTACGTGGCAATGTTCTTGTTGAAGGCATTGTTTTGAGAGCTGGAACTATCTTCAGGGTGAAAACCCAAGATCTTTGATCAGGTGACGACGGCGCGTGTGCACTGTTCCTTTCTTTGAGGCGTCGCTTTTGGAGTGCCTGGAATTCAGGTGTTATCTTGATGGTGGATGTATTGTTGCTGCTAGGGCTGGAATACCGTAGCGGGTTTTTTCTTTTCTTAGTTTATTTTTTTATTTTTTTAGCTGGGTGCATCTGTATTGTAATTAGGGTATTGCGTAGTTGCAGAGCCTAAGTGTAATAGGTATCTCTTGATATTAATATATTTCCTTTATTTAAAAAATAAAACAGGAGACTCGTACGTGCACACAGGTGGTGCAGTAGTGGTGATAGTTGTGCTAACTGACCTACGACCAATATTGGATGACCTCTGACTCCAATGTGGTGAGTTCATGTAACTGCACCCCAAGTGGAGAAGTATTTAGTGGCGTTGTGGTTGGCCATGGTCGGATACTTTGACGATAACTGGTGGCTTTAAGAAGACATGGACTTGATTGCTTTAAAAAAAATTCAAGGGTCTTCATTGCAAAAGTTTAGAGCCAAGGTGTAAATTCTTTATTTTCCTGGTCCTATATGTAGCACTGTCTCCACCGACCGAGGATGATATGAATGCAGCATTCGAGTCCTTTGAGACCTCTCTACCTTTCGAAAAAATAAGAAAAAACCAATATTACGTAGTACCAAAAATAGTAACGGCCATAATGACCCGCACAGTTTTTACCACCGTGACACTTGTATAAATATATACAATACCTAAATGATGAGAGTTTTTTTCTTTTCAAAATAGAAAAATACCTAGGCTTCTGCATCGAACAGCTGCCTTGATTTATTCAACAAATTTATATTTTTTTTAAAATCAATCATATAAACTAAAGCCACCAAACAAATATGCTAAAGCACCACTAAACTTCACAACACTAAAGGATTAGACAAGACCTTGTGCCCTAGCTCTCCTGTAATACCTAAAGATAGCGCCGTGTGGGTGTTAGATGTATCGTACATGTATACGTGTCCTAGTTTAATTCTAACCTTTATGGTTAAGTCACTGTATTGTAATCTTGTCAAACTCTTATGAGTCAATATATACCGGAGGCCACACATTGATGCGGTGTGCTATTTCCCAAAATGTTCTCCTCTCGTCTGTTTTACATGGTATCAGACGACGGTAGGTCCTAAACCCTAGCCGCCGCCATGTCTTCCTATCCCTCCACCGCCACCTTCACCTCGGGCTCGACCTCCGCCTTGGCCTCCCCGCGCTGGCCGTCGTGACCTCCTTGGTGAAAGGACACAGATGTCGCCTAGAGGGGGGGGTGAATAGGCGATATCAAATTTTACGAATGGCTTGAACAAAAGCGGAATTAAACTAGCGTTTATTTTGTCAAGCACATAAAACCTAAATAAACTAGGCTCACCTATGTGCACCAACAACTTATGCTAAGCAATACAAGTAACAAGGTGATAGCAAGATATATGACTTCAAGCACGAAGGCTATCACAATGTAAAGTGCATAAGTAAAGAGCTCGGGTATAGAAATAACCGAGGCACGCGGAGACGATGATGTATTCCCGAGTTCCTCCCTTGAAAGGGAGTACGTCTCGTTGGAGGGGTGTGGTATCGCCACAAAGGCCTAACCAACACCACAAAGGCCTCACCCTATTCTCCGGTGTGAGCTTGCGCCACAAAGGCCTAGCTCACTCTTCCACTAAGGGGTTCCTCAAGGCGGAACCGGGCCTTTACACAAAGCTTGGGGCACGCATCCACAACTTAATTGGAGGCTCCCAAGAATAGCCACAAAGGCACCACAAAGCCACAAAGCCGTCTAGGGTTCCAAGAACCCAAGAGTAATAAGCTCACAAACTTTCACTTACTCGAATCTCCGGGGAGAACTCAAACCGATGCAACTTATGCAATAGGCAAGAGCACACAAGGTGCTCAAATCCTTCTCACTCAAATCCTACCAAAGCAACTAATGCTATGGAGAGATATGATAGGAAGAACAAAGGAAATCCACAAAGAACTCCAAGATCTAGATTCAATGGGTTCCCCTCACAAAGAGGAGAAAGTGATTGGTGGAAATATAGATCTAGATCTCCTCTCTCTTTTCCCTCAAAAATATCCAAGAATCATGGGAGGAATGGAGGAGGAAGGGCAAGCTTGCAAAGTCAACAATGGAGGAGAGAGAGCCCAAAAACGTGTGCAGCCCAAGGTGGAAGAAGGGGTATTTATACCCCCCCACGAAATATGGCCGTTGCAGGACTTTAGGGGCGGATTATCCGGCCAAAATATGGCCGGAATATCCGTCTGGCCGGATTATCCGGCCCCCAGGCCGGATTATCCGCCCCCCATACTGGGTGACGCCGACTCTGGTCCTTAGCAGAAATTTCGGAACGAAATTTTCGCCCCCAGGCCGGATTATCCGCCCCCCCTGGGCCGGAATATCCGCCCCCCTTACTGGGTGACGCCGAGCAGAAACTGCAATACGAAAACGGTGATAACTTTTTCATCCGGACTCCGTTTTCGATGATCTTGGGCTCGTTGGAATCACCACAACGAGCTCTACAACTTCATCCATAGAAACATCATAGTCCAACAAGGGAGTATAAAACCAAATGATGAAAGGTTTGACCTCTCTTTGAAGGCAAACCAGTAAAACCTCCAAACATCAAAAACGCAATAAGAGCTTCATGCGAAATCCGTTTTTGATGAGCTAGAGCTTGTCATGGAAATAACCACAAGCTCTAGAACCTCACATGGATAAAACCCAAATAAGAACCAAGAAAGATGATGCCAAGTATGCAAAGGTTTGAGCTCTCTCCGAACGATACAATTAGGTTACTCACTCGAGAGCCCCTCTTGATAGTACGGCTACCGATCCTATAACCCGGTCTCACAACAAACACCATGAGACCGGTAAGAAAGAAACCCTAACACTATCATACCTTTGCCTTCAGCATTCCACTTGAGGTGGATAAAGACGATCTTGATCTTCTCAAGTTGGACCACCTTTCTTGATTGAGCTTGCTTGGTGAAGTCTTGCGGATTGCTCCCCCATACTCTACTATGGAAGAGACTCTCTTTAAGCATATCTTCACATATCCATGATCACAATATAGATGGCAAGCTTCAAGCATATGTTCTCTTCTAGTTGCTCATCTTGAACTTGCGCTTTGACTTGATCAATCCTCGAATCAAATCATCTTTCTCCATAATGATGGTGTCTTGAGGATACACATGAGAGCTCACTCAATCTTATTCTTCAAGACACACTTAACATAAGCTCAACTCCCTTAAGACCAATCTTTGGATCACTCCTTGAATAACACCTTGGTCAACACATAATCTTCTTCTTACAACCTTGACTCCAACAAATGGTTCAAGCATTGTCTATGGACGAGTCCTACACATATAACTCAATGCAACCATTAGTCCATAGGGATTGTCATTAATTACCAAAACCACACATGGGGCTCGATATGATCTTTCACTTGGCTCCATCCTCGACCTTCACCGGTGTCCCTCTGGCTCTCACGAACACCTTTGCCCCGCTGATGACGGACGTTGTCCGCAAAGTGACCGTGTCGTCATCTCAGACGTGCAAAAATTAGAATGTTTGTATTTGAATACAATTTGCACAACATGGAATCCTCACTCCCTCAATAACATTTAAAGCGCAACCATTTGCAAGAGATCATAGAGAAGAAATTAAGCTTAACACTTGCATCAAAGAAATGGTTGAGCAAAAAGTAAGGGATAACGTATAAAAGGCTCAACCAAGGAATGTGTGAGAGAAATGGCACAACATATTATAAGACTAATACAAGGATTAGCATAGAGCATCCACATAGTCTTCAATGAATGATGTTGCTTAGCATTCCATCCCAACACATAAGGTTCAAATAAGATATCAAATAATGAGATATCATCTCTCATGTGTATAAGATTCTAAGTAGACAATATCACAAAGATAATTATCACAAAGAACCATGTACACACAAAATAGATACTAAGAATAGAACATGATATCCAAAATAAAGGCATGCAATATACCAATGAGATTTTTGCTTTTAAAGCATGGCCAAAGGCTCAATTTATCTTATTGTATATTGACAAACTTCAACCACCAACATGTCAAAGACATCACAAATATCAACAAGGGAAAGAAGATAGTTGGGATGCTTTGATAAAAACAACAAGTATCAAAATGAAGGATACCAAATGGAAGAAATAAATTTGCAATTTCATTAATTTTGCACATGTGAGCTGATTGAGGAATTGATATGCAAAAAGATTGCTAAGCTGACATATATGGGATAGGAGAATCATGAGCATGATTTTTATATGTTCCCAATAATATGTCCTCATCTCAACTTGCTCACATTTGCAAAAAGAGGTTTCACTAGAATCCTTGCAAAAAGCACAACATTTGCAAATAAAGATTTTCAATGCCATAAAACAACCTACACAAGGTTGGATACTAGAGAAGTATGCATAAAAAAAAGATACTTGTTACCGAGATATAATGGTAGGATGTAGTAGATAGGAGTTCTTCAATAATCCTAGCTTGCCTCAAATTATCATTTAGTCACCACTTCATCCTTATTATTGAGACAAGCACCAATATATCTCCATGTACCTAAAACAAAGTTCAAGTACAAGATGGTCCCCAAACTCATTGGGTCCAAAGTAGTTAGAAACTACAACATATAGGACAAACTCCACATAAATATGTGCATATATATATGAAATTGAATTTCATGCACATCTTAGCCGATTTAGGATTTGATGGAGCTTCTCCTATATATTTGATCAAAGAAAGCAACAACATGCCATACAATATACATTTAGTAAATATGCATGCACAAGACTTTCAAGAGCCAAAGGAGATACAATTTGGACAAAACACCAAGAAGGACAAGAGAGCACACCAAATTGTGAAGCTACAAAAGATTGTCCAAATTATATCAAAGAATCAAATCAACACAAGATTGACTCCAAAGTTCAACTAGTGAACCAAGCAAAAGCCAATGAGCATAAAGCATAACTAAAACACACATGCTCAAAGACATATCTCATTTTAAGAGTAAGAAATAAATAATGAGGAATGAGATCACCAACTCCCAAAGAGAGCAAGGTTCAAACAAACAAACCAAACTCTCCACACTTTTTATGATGGCACACTAAGTACCAAAAAGAAAAGATTTGTCTTCCAAAAAAAACCAATACCAAATGAAATAAGCACAAAGAGTGTGTTATAACAAATATAGGAGAGCTCCCCCAAGATTAGTGCATTATTTATGATTTTGCATTTGAATACAAAATGCACACAAGTGGGATCATCACATCTACCTACATAGAAATAACACAAAACAAGTTCAACGAAATCAAATGGAATAACAAAAGTCATGGAAGACAATGAGAGCTAAAACAACTACATTTTTGGCTAGAGATAAGGCAATTAAAAGCAATAGCCAATGTAAAGATGATCAATATACATGTCCCACATGATATAGTACCAATTGTCCAAGAACAAGAGGTATTTGGATTTATTTCCCGATGGTAGTTTACATATAAATCCAAGATCATCTTCACAACAAAGAAGCATACGGAGAAGGATAAGAATTAATCACCATGCTAAAGAAGATATTCTTGATAGACTCAAATAGTTAAACAATCACGCAAAGCAATGATTAATATAACTTGAAGCAAATGGTTTTCCAACTTTGATGTAGAATTCCACATTTTAGGAAAACCCTATCAAGAAAGTATCTCACAAACAAGATCCAAAACAAGAGGAATAAAACAATTTGGCAAATTGGAACTTGTTTGAGAAAACATGCCACATAGAAGCAAGATAATTTACAATATCAACACTATGTGACACAACCTCAAATATACACATTTTATTGGTTTGTAGTATGCACAAAGCATATTACTCCCCCATAATGTGATAAAGCATTTCTTTTCACAAGAGGTAAATAAAATCCAATAAGAGATTAATGGACATTATAGAATTTGAATTTCTCATGAGAATGACATACCACATAGAAACTAGATAATCTTTAAATATTAACACTAAGTGGTATTCCTCATGTACACACATTTTTAGGATTGTGAAGTGCAAAGCATATCACTCCCCCAAAATGGGATGGTCCAATAATTTCTTACAAAAGCTAAGTAAGATAAAACAAGATACAAAAGGCTCAACAAGAACAACCGTACATGGTGTGTAAACCAACATGCACATACTTGATTACTCAAAATAAAGCAAGTAGGAAGCACAACATATACAAACACATGCAAGATACAAAACCCAACACAAGCAAAGGGGCGAGTAACTTTCAAGGTAAATAAGTTGAATACATGTTACCGCAAGGAGGAACATTGGATATATGATAGAAATAAGATAATCCAAATGACTTGACTTGAGAAAATATAATTGATGAAGATCCCTTAATTCTTCATGATATAGCCAAGTCTCCAATGCCCTCCACCAACACCTATTGTTCAAGTAATGGCTTGTTGGTCCCCAACCAAGTTGGGTCCTAAGAAGTTAGAAATAATAGGTTTGGCAACCCAAATGGTTCTTTTCTTGACACCACTTTGAGCACCAACAAATTTGGCAAACACATTGCCAACCTTATCCTTGCAAAGTGAATAAGCATCTTCAATTATGATAGGGTTGGATGAGTTACCACTAGTGCATGAAGAAGATAGGTGACCCTTCTCATGGCATGTGTAGCAAGTTCTTTTCTTCACCTTCTTCTCACTTGATTTCTCCACAAGGGGAGCATTAGCTTGATTTTTCTTGGGAAGTGACCTTTCTTCAACTTGAGGTTGAGCAAGGGCTTGAACTTGAGGCCGCTTCCCTTGTTGCTTCTCACTAAGTGCCTTTTTCTTCAAAGGGCAAGATCTAACATGGTGCCCTTCAATTTTGCACTTGAAGCAAACAATCTTGACCAAATTCTTGACTTGTTCTTGGCCCTTCTTCTTCTTGTATATTTTGGACTTCTTCTTGTTGTTAGAGATAAATCCAAGTCCACTCTTGTCATTGGGGGATTTTTGCACACTCAAGATCTTATTGAGTGTGGACTTCCCTTCATGACGTTTTTCCAAGTCTTTCTTCAACAAAGTAACTTGGGCCTTGAGCTCTTTGATTTCCTCTACATGGTTAGTGACAACACAAGTACTAGTGGAAGTAGAAGCTACATTGTTAGAGCAACAAGGCAAGGAGGGTAATTCATCACTAGATGTAGAAATAGTATGAGTGGATGAATTACTAGTACTAGCACATGGCAATATTGCATTTTGGGAAATAGTGCTAGTGCCCACATGAGGCTCACAAGATGTTACCTTTGTAGATATAGCCTCATGAGCTAACTTTAGGCGAGCATGGGACACTAGAAGATCCTCATTAGAGCTAGATAGCTTTTCATGAATTTCTTCCAATTTCCCATACTTGCTAGTTAGCAATTCAAGTTGAGCCCTTAGCTCAACATTCTCCTTCAAAATAGATGCTTCACAAGAAGTAGAGTTAGTAGCACATGCATCATTATCATTATGAATGGGAGAAGACAACTTGGCAAGAGCGAGGTCACGTTCTTTAGTGAGTTTAGAAATAATTTCATTACATGACTCCTCAATGGATTCAAGCTTCTCCTCAAGAGAAACCCGAAGCTCTTGCTCTTCCTCTAGAGCATA
Source organism: Dactylis glomerata (assembly GCA_007115705.1). NCBI lineage: Eukaryota > Viridiplantae > Streptophyta > Magnoliopsida > Poales > Poaceae > Dactylis > Dactylis glomerata. The sequence goes on along the minus strand of QXEO01000545.1, from coordinate 3,199,926 downwards.
TTTTAAATCATGGATATCATTGGCATACTCACGCTCAAGAGAAAACATTTTATCAATTTGTTCTTCCTTCATCTCAATGAGTTTTGTGCTCTCAATAGCACAACTCATGATTTCAAAGAAGTTGGGCAAAACATTTTTATGGTTATGCAAAGCATCAAAGACCACCTTACCCTTCTTGTTTAAATACTCAATATAGTCTTCTTCATTTTCCTCATCCTCACCATTGTCCTCAACATCATTATGATTTGAAGACCTAGCCATAAGGCATATGTGGGAACCGTGAGAAAAGGAAGATGATGAAATACATGAAGCTCCATTCAAGACCTTGTCTTGGCCCAAAGACTCTTCGGTTTCCTCTATATGGTTAGCATCACAAATACTAGAGGAAATAGAAGCATTTGTATCATGGCAACAAGACAAAGCAAGCATATCATCATGAGATTTATTCGAGAAATTTACACATGATATGCAAGGACTATCAACACAAGCATGTAAAACATTTATGGGGCTACAAGTGTTTAAGTCCAAAGATGAAGCATTGCAATGAGATAGAGATGAAGGATCATCAAAAGTAAGCATACTATCACCATTGCAAGTTTCATCACCACTCACCATATCATTACCTTGTGTCTTGCCACACTTTGGTGAAGTGGATGAAAGTTCATTGCGGCCGGACGTGGAAGGAATACAATCATCCTCAATAATCTTGGACACACCATATTTTTCTTGAAGCTTTGTCCATATCTCATGAGCGCTCCGAAAAGGTGTGATGGAGAAGGTAACTACATCGCTCAAAGCATTAATAATCACATGAGTAGCATGAGCATTGAGATACAAGTTTTTCTCATCCTCTAAAGATAGATTTTGAGTATCCTTTGGAGGAGAAAAACCCGCATCTACAATTTGCTCCATAGATGGGTCCATGACCCAAAAATAATTAAGCATGTGAATTTTCCAAGTATCATAATTTGTGCCATCGAATATAAAAGTGTCATTGTGCACTAATCCCCTAGCCGACATCTTTGCTCTCAAGGCGGTGAAGCCTAAAATGAGAGACCGGGCTCTGATACCAATTGAAAGGACACAGATGTCGCCTAGAGGGGGGGGGTGAATAGGCGATATCAAATTTTACGAATGGCTTGAACAAAAGCGGAATTAAACTAGCGTTTATTTTGTCAAGCACATAAAACCTAAATAAACTAGGCTCACCTATGTGCACCAACAACTTATGCTAAGAAATACAAGTAACAAGGTGATAGCAAGATATATGACTTCAAGCACGAAGGCTATCACAATGTAAAGTGCATAAGTAAAGAGCTCAGGTATAGAAATAACCGAGGCACGCGGAGACGATGATGTATTCCCGAGTTCCTCCCTTGAAAGGGAGTACGTCTCGTTGGAGGGGTGTGGTATCGCCACAAAGGCCTAACCAACACCACAAAGGCCTCACCCTATTCTCCGGTGTGAGCTTGCGCCACAAAGGCCTAGCTCACTCTTCCACTAAGGGGTTCCTCAAGGCGGAACCGGGCCTTTACACAAAGCTTGGGGCACGCATCCACAACTTAATTGGAGGCTCCCAAGAATAGCCACAAAGGCACCACAAAGCCACAAAGCCGTCTAGGGTTCCAAGAACCCAAGAGTAATAAGCTCACAAACTTTCACTTACTCGAATCTCCGGGGAGAACTCAAACCGATGCAACTTATGCAATAGGCAAGAGCACACAAGGTGCTCAAATCCTTCTCACTCAAATCCTACCAAAGCAACTAATGCTATGGAGAGATATGATAGGAAGAACAAAGGAAATCCACAAAGAACTCCAAGATCTAGATTCAATGGGTTCCCCTCACAAAGAGGAGAAAGTGATTGGTGGAAATATAGATCTAGATCTCCTCTCTCTTTTCCCTCAAAAATATCCAAGAATCATGGGAGGAATGGAGGAGGAAGGGCAAGCTTGCAAAGTCAACAATGGAGGAGAGAGAGCCCAAAAACGTGTGCAGCCCAAGGTGGAAGAAGGGGTATTTATACCCCCCCACGAAATATGGCCGTTGCAGGACTTTAGGGGCGGATTATCCGGCCAAAATATGGCCGGAATATCCGTCTGGCCGGATTATCCGGCCCCCAGGCCGGATTATCCGCCCCCCATACTGGGTGACGCCGACTCTGGTCCTTAGCAGAAATTTCGGAACGAAATTTTCGCCCCCAGGCCGGATTATCCGCCCCCCCTGGGCCGGAATATCCGCCCCCCTTACTGGGTGACGCCGAGCAGAAACTGCAATACGAAAACGGTGATAACTTTTTCATCCGGACTCCGTTTTCGATGATCTTGGGCTCGTTGGAATCACCACAACGAGCTCTACAACTTCATCCATAGAAACATCATAGTCCAACAAGGGAGTATAAAACCAAATGATGAAAGGTTTGACCTCTCTTTGAAGGCAAACCAGTAAAACCTCCAAACATCAAAAACGCAATAAGAGCTTCATGCGAAATCCGTTTTTGATGAGCTAGAGCTTGTCATGGAAATAACCACAAGCTCTAGAACCTCACATGGATAAAACCCAAATAAGAACCAAGAAAGATGATGCCAAGTATGCAAAGGTTTGAGCTCTCTCCGAACGATACAATTAGGTTACTCACTCGAGAGCCCCTCTTGATAGTACGGCTACCGATCCTATAACCCGGTCTCACAACAAACACCATGAGACCGGTAAGAAAGAAACCCTAACACTATCATACCTTTGCCTTGAGCATTCCACTTGAGGTGGATAAAGACGATCTTGATCTTCTCAAGTTGGACCACCTTTCTTGATTGAGCTTGCTTGGTGAAGTCTTGCGGATTGCTCCCCCATACTCTACTATGGAAGAGACTCTCTTTAAGCATATCTTCACATATCCATGATCACAATATAGATGGCAAGCTTCAAGCATATGTTCTCTTCTAGTTGCTCATCTTGAACTTGCGCTTTGACTTGATCAATCCTCGAATCAAATCATCTTTCTCCATAATGATGGTGTCTTGAGGATACACATGAGAGCTCACTCAATCTTATTCTTCAAGACACACTTAACATAAGCTCAACTCCCTTAAGACCAATCTTTGGATCACTCCTTGAATAACACCTTGGTCAACACATAATCTTCTTCTTACAACCTTGACTCCAACAAATGGTTCAAGCATTGTCTATGGACGAGTCCTACACATATAACTCAATGCAACCATTAGTCCATAGGGATTGTCATTAATTACCAAAACCACACATGGGGCTCGATATGATCTTTCACTTGGCTCCATCCTCGACCTTCACCGGTGTCCCTCTGGCTCTCACGAACACCTTTGCCCCGCTGATGACGGACATTGTCCGCAAAGTGACCGTGTCGTCATCTCAGACGGGCTTCCTCGGGCCATCGTTCTCCATGTTGAACCTGTCCCTTGGCCCCATGGGTCCCTTGGCCCCATGGGTCCCTTGTCGTACTACTCCTATGGCTATGGTCTTCCGCCGATGTCGCACTTCGGGATGTCCTCGCTGCCGCTTGGTCGGCCGTTAAGTGCATCCTGCGCTTTGTGTCCTTGGTTGTTTCTCATGGTCTGCATCTTCGTTCAGATTCCTCCGGTCTTCTTTCTGCATTTTCTGATGCTGACTGAGCTGGTAGCTCTGATGATCAGCGGGGGAGGGGGATATGCTATATTCTATGGTCCCAATTTGATCGCCTGGAGTGCTCATAAGCAGGCTACAATGTCTCAATCTAGCATAGAGTCAAAATATAAAGTACTCCCTCCGTTTATAAATATAAGATGTTTTAGCTTTGTGAAGCAAATGTATCTAGACATCTTTTAGTGTGTAGGTTCACTCGAATATACGCACTAAAACTTGTCTAGATACATTTGCTTCACAAACCTAAAACATCTTATATTTATAAATGGATGGAGTACTTGTGAAGGTGTCTACTGAATTGCTTTGGGTCAATCTTTAATTTAGGAGCATGGAGTCTCACATCAGCGTCCGCTAGTTCTTTGGTGTGATAATATTAGCGCAACTTACTTGTTGTCAAATCCTGTCTTCATGCCCGTACAAAGCATATAGAGACTATCACTTTGTGTGAGAGCGTGTTGCACAAAAACTATTGCAGGTCAAGTTCATCTCCTCCAAGGATTAGCTTGCAGATATCTTCACCAAGCCGTTGCCCTCGCCGTTGTTCATGGCTTGTCAACGCAATCTTAACTTGTTAGATACCGTTAAGATTGAGGGAGGGTGTTAGATATATCGTACATGTATACGTGTCCTAGTCTAATTCTCTAACCTTTGTGGTTAAGTCATTGTATCATAATCCTGTCAAACTCTTATGAGTCAATATATACCAGAGGTCCGTGGGCAATGCTCTAAAAGTCCCCTCCACCACCTTTCCCATTTCTAGGATGTTAGACTGAGGCAAAGCCCCTCACTAGGCATGTCATCAACACACCACGTCCCCAGACAGTGCTCCCACCCTACGCAAGTCCATCATGCCACGTCTGTCAACACGACCAGCCCTACCGCAACACATAGCCTGCAACGGTGCCGATATGTGTATCTACCGACCACCTCCCCACGTCCCCACGCCTAGCTGGGTATAACTCGCCCGCAGCTCCGAATCTCCATCACAACTCCCGATCCTTTCTGAAAGAAAAAACTACCGATCCCCAATCTTCACCAGTCCACCTTAACCCTAGCAGATGTGTGCCGCTACAAATCAAGCCGCCGAACAACCATCTTCTTCAATCATCTCAGGCATCCCCTCGTCTCTGGCCTTTTGCAATCATGTTGTTGCTACTGCTCGGAGACCACACGAGGCGGCGGCCATGCACTTGATCTCCATGACACGGCGGCGCCGGTGCAAGTAGAAGGGCCGAGGCGGATCTAGTGGTCACGGCAGACCAAAGGCTAATCCAGGTGCTACTTCTCGTTTCCCCCTTTTAGATTCAAGTATCGTTTTCCCTATGCTTACCTATTTTGCAACCTTGCCACATCGCCTGTTGTTGGTCGGTGGTAACGGCGAAGGTGTCGATGGGGATTTGGCACTACCACCTGGGAGCGATGAGGGCAGTCCGTCATCCAACGCCGTTGATGTTGCCGCCGGTGGGGATTTGGGACTAGTGCCTTGGAGCGATGAGGACACTCCGGCCTTGCCTCCACATCCAACCATCTCATGGCCATGGTCACAGGTTCGTAACTGTCTGCCCATGCTATCTGTATTTCACTGTCAGACTTGTCACATGTACTTACTAAAGTCAGGAATTCTGCACTCACGCGAGTGCCGAATGCAGAGTCTAGTTTTGCTGTGCGCCCTGTTCAAAGCAATTAATGAAGTGATTAGGAAGAATAAAAAATGATTAGTATTGTTATTTGCATCTGGGAATATGTACATATTTGGGTTAATGCATGACATAATTCTCCCTGCAGCTTTCAGGAACTGGACATTTATTTTCTGAAGAAACTGTGTTTTCCTGTGGCAGGTTAGAAGAAATTTGTATGTAAACTCCTAATTGTACGTCGTGCACACTTATCTTGGCCAGGTAAGGTACCCGGTCTCTGTGTAACTCTGGGGCTCGAACTGGAATTGTTGGTAAGATAACAAAATCTGGGTGTAGAAATAACGGCTTATCTATAGTATGCCCATTTTGGATCTTCTTAATTAAACAATGTCACCATTTCTTCCCAAATTGTTCCATTATGTGCCGCTTGTAATCTTCATTAGGATCATCTTCTTAGTTTATTGCATCATGTCATTATATCTAGTAGTAGTTGGATTATGCAACAAATACATGGCCAAAAGAGTGAACAATTATCACGAATCTGTTAGCACATTCTAGATATTCTACATTTTTGAGTTTATCCATGTTCAGCATGATTATTTAGGTGCATTGCCCTTGTTCTTATATTCTTACTGCTCTCTCTATTTAAGAAATACACAGTGAGAAGCGCCAGGAATGCTCATAAATGCCACAGAAAGGTCAGTTTGCATGCTAGTGATACAAATCCACTTCCTGAATAAACCCCATGTATTTGTCTTGTACATGGGAGCAAACAACTGGCTTAACTAGCTTAAGTTATGCAGGTGAACTAAATTGGATGGACATCATAGAGGTGAATGCTAGCCAGTCGCTCGTGCTTCATGTTTCTATCATTGTGTTGATCTAGTTAATTAAAAGGTTATGATCTGCTATGAAATGGATAGTTATATTTTTTTATCATGGTTAGTTATCTTTGTTTATTTTCCTTTGTATTTCAATCTATGAGCTGACGTGTAGGTGTGATGGGCTTACACATTATCGCGCACGCAGACTTAGTGTTGGCATGCCACATAGTAAGCACATAGTGTAATTCACTGTACCTTTCATGTTGTTCTTTGCCACATCGATTCTACGATTCTGAAGTTAGAACTTTTTTTTTGCAGGTCTGAAAGATGAGCAAGGGATCCCACATTTGGATATCTTCTATGTACATTAGAAGGCAGAACATGAGAAGAAAGGATATCTTTTCTGTACATTAGAAGGCAAGGCAGAACATGAGAAGAAATAGATATAGTATAGTTACAATAGCATAGTTGGAACCAGATTTTCAGTTCTGTACACCGATGATACTAATAGGGTAGTAGTTGAAACCAGATTTTCAGTTCTGTACTTGGATAATAATTGTCATGTATGAGATGTGTGATTCACATATTCAATATTGAAGTGTTTCTTCATGCAATATTCATATTTTGTGATTTATATGGTGCCATGCATATCATATATATATTCTCCTATGCGAACAAATATTCTTCAAAGCACTCAAGCTACCCAATCCGAATATTTTTTTAAAAAATAAAACTATTCGACCCATGTATGTTCCTAGCAAGGAATACAATCGTTGCTTGATCTCCGTTGCTACTTTGCAACGCTTTACCCATTTCTTACCAACGCATATGTATGTGTTGCGTTTTGTCCTTGCAACGCCCAAAATCGCAACGCATAGTAAATCCGTTGGTAAATGTGCTAGCAACGCTAATATGGGCGTATAGATACAGATCTATGCATTGCTATAGGCCCTGTTGCGCTACGCCATCGAGACAAAACGATGAAGCAGGCAGAGCAAACTGGCCATGGCCTGTCCAGCCCAATGTGGACCTAGATCGAGCCCGTGATGACCACTCGCTGTCATCGGCTATTGCCGGATATCCACCGAGAACCACTGGTCGGCCTCGTCCAATGACACTGCCGATGGACGCCGAGAAGCAGATAGGCGACGGTGCCCCGATGCAGCTCCACGGGGTAAGGAAAGCAGGGTAATAGAGAGCATGGACGGTCTTTCTAAACCGTGGTATCCGTCACGATTTTGGCATGGAAGCGTGTTATTTTTGGCCCGGTTCATTCGATGCTTCTGTCCACCACCCACCCAGTGCATCGGCGTCGACGTCGCTACTGGCTTCCCAGGCCTCGTGTCCTTGGCTATGTGCGACTCCAGTTTCGCTGGCTCAACAACGAAACGAAACAAGAACGAGACGAACCGAACCGACCGACGGGCACCGCACTGAACCTGGTTTGCCGCTGCCAATTTCCACGAGTCCACCGCTCCACCACCACCAGCCTAGTAGGTCTATCAGATTTAAGACTTGGTTTTGATGGCGCGACACGAATGTAGTAAGATGGAGTCGTGCAAATTATGGTTGGCCATGATGGTCACGGTGTTCCTAATTAGGTCGGTAGGTGCGCGCGATTCCTGAAATCAATTTGTTTAGAGCATCTCCACCCCAACGCCGCCAAATTTGTAGCCGGTAGGAGTACAAGATGTGCCATTTTGAGAGCGCCGGCAAGTCTTTCTTGAAATTTCGAGGCTGGCTTCTACACTGAGGCCCTCAAAACGCCGGCACTAAAAAACTAAGATGTCATTTTTATCATACTATAAATTTGCCCGTGCGTTGCAACAGGTGATTTTATTAAATATTTATTATTTATGCTATGAATTTTTTTCTATTCATGATTAGCTATTAAAAAGCGAGTAGTGCACGACGGTCAACAATTAAGGTTGTTTTCTAACATATACTAATAAATATATAAAAGAACATAACTTTGAGATCCACGTGTGGATCATGCAAGAGCAGTCTCTTTGTCTTATCTACGCTTGCGGCTCTTGTGAGCTGAGATTGAAAGTAAGGTTACCTGACAGTGAGGAGGAATCTAATGCAGACTTTGAATCGGATGGGCATCTAGTAGCTCTACCAAAACCAGACTACAGTACCAAACTTGGTGGCACCGTCTCTATTACAAACAAACATGGTAAGTAGAAGAAATCCTAGCTGCCATACACTGGTAGATTCTCTCAGCTACGTCCGACCAGCGCGAGCGTATGCGCGTCCTCATGTTTAGGGCTTCGGTGACCTCGTCGCGCTCGCGCCCCACTGCGGTGCGTTCATGGACGAGCTCCGCCCCGACGACAATTCCTTGCTGAATCAATTAAGATCAAATTCGTAATGATGGCACCTAGTAATCGGCGCTCCCTCGATGACCTCTTCTCACCCGCCTGCATCGCCGTATATGTACATCTCTTGCAGCGACACCCGATTGATGTAGCGGAGTCTGGCACGGATTGGACGGAGCCGCTGTTGCCGAGTTGCCGTATACATATGCTTCCAGCTAGCTAGTGTTGGAGTGTGACACGATCTCGCCGATCTCGAAGTTACGGAAGTGGGCGATGTAACCCTGCTGCGTTGCTCTCTGGGCCCTCGCCGTCGCCGGCGACGTTGCTCTGCTGCGCCGCAACCGGCCCGAGAACCCAAGAACAGCATCTGGACGACGTCGCATCTACCGCCACCGCCTCTAGCGCGAGCGTATGCGCGTCCTGATGTTTAGCGCTTCGGTGACCTTGTCGTGCTCGCGCCCCGTGCGTACATGGACGAGCTCCGCCCCGGCGACAATTCCTTGCTGAATCAATTATAAGATCAAATTCGTAATCATAGTAAGATGGCACCTAGTAATCGGCGCTCCCTCGATGACCTCTTCTCACCGGCCTGCATCGCCGTATATGTACATCTCTTGCAGCGACACCCGATTGATGCAGCGGAGTCTGGCACGGATTGGACGGAGCCGCTGTTGCCGACTTGCCGCATACATATGCTTCCAGCTAGCTAGTGTTGGAGTGTGACACGATCTCGCCGATCTCGAAGTAACGGGAGTGGGCGATGTATCCTTGCGGCGTTGCTTTCAGGGCCCTCGCCATAGCCGGCGACGTTGCTCTGCTGCACCGCAACCGGCCCGAGAACCCAAAAACAGCACCTGGACGTCGTCGCATCTACCGCTACCGCCTTTTTCTATTGTGCCGTCGCCGAGAGCTGTCTAGGTTGCAGACCTAATCAATCGATGGAACTAACGAGTTAACCAGGACAGCCATCGACATATATATAGGACAGGCCAAGCCCTGGCTAGCTAGCTTGTTATATTCTGATCCAAATTCTATAAAGTAGAGGCCAACTTCTGACGAGCGGAGCGAGGCCCGTCGCCGGAGGCTTGGGCCGAGTGGAGTTTTGCTGGATCGTTGCCACCGTCTATATATACTCCTTGTAAGCCGCCGGCTAGGGATCATCGCATCATAAGATAGCCCACGGCGTTTGTAAACATACACCCGATATAGTGAAGTTTTGCTGGCTGGCGCCCGTGGTTTTTACCTCTCTTTGTTGGAGAGGGTTTTCCACATTAAAATCTTGTGTCTCCGTGCTGTGATTTCTTTTCGTTCTTCGTTATTGCCTATCGCTTTTATAACAAGTGGTATCAGAGCCCCAGGTTTCTAATCTAGGGTTTGCGAGATGGCGTCTTTGAAGTTCGATCTGCCGCAGCTGGATTACACCACAAGGTTCTCCTTGTGGCAAGTGAAGATGAGGGCGATCCTCGCCCAAACTTCAGATCTCGATGATGCGCTCGATGGTTTCGGAAAGAAACCGGTTGCGTCATGGACAGAGGAAGAAAAGCGGAAAGACCGTAAGGCTTTGTCTTTGATTCAACTTCATCTATCCAATAATATTTTGCAGGAAGTGTTGCAAGAGAAATCTGCAGCGGCCCTATGGCTGAAACTGGAATCGATCTGCATGTCAAAGGATCTAACCAGTAGATTGCAAGTGAAGATGAAGTTGTTCCAGCACAAGTTGCAGGAAGGTCAGTCGGTGATGAATCACCTATCGATCTTCAGGGAGATCGTTTCCGACTTACTGTCCATGGAGGTAAAATATGAGGATGAAGATCTAGCACTTCTATTATTAGTCTCATTGCCTAGTTCTTTTACGAATTTCCGTGACACCATATGTATAAGTCGTGATACACTAACCCTCACCGAAGTTTATGAGGCTCTCCATCAAAGGGAGAAGATGAAATCTATGGTGCAGGCTGAAAGTTCGTCCTCCAAGGCGGAGGCGTTAGAGGTCCGAGGCAGGCCTGAGCAGTGAGACAACTACCACCACCACAACAACAGAGATAAGAGTAAGACCGACAGAGGTCGCTCAAAGTCCAAGGGACGTGACAAGTTCTGCAGGTATTGTAAGAAACCTAGCCACAATATTGATGATTGTTGGAAGTTGCAGAACAAGGAGAAAAGAAACGGAACTTACCAACCGAAAAACAATGATGGTAATGGTAAGGTTGCCGTAGCCTCGGGTAAAGGTGAGGCTGCTGTTGTTGCTGGTAGCGATAGTTCTGATGGTGATTGCTTAGCTGTTTTTGCTGCATGTGTTTCACGTGATGATGAATGGATTCTTGATACCGCATGTTCGTTTCATATTTGCTGTAACAAGGATTGGTTCAGTCCTTATGAGTCTGTGCAGACTGGAGATTTTGTGCGTGTGGGAAATGACAACCAGTGCGACATTGTTGGCGTTGGTTCTGTTCAGATCAAGACCCATGATGGGATGACACGCACGTTGACAGGAGTGAAACATATACCCTCCATGGCGAGGAATTTGATCTCTCTTAGTACCCTGGATTGTGACGGGTACAAGTACAAAGGTGGGGACAAACGTCTGAAGGTATCATCAGGTTCTCTCATTGTTATGATTGGTGATATGAATTCTGCAAAATTATATATCCTTAGAGGTAGCACTTTGCCTGGTATTGCTGCTGCCGTTAGTTCTGATGATTCTAGTAAGACTAACCTTTGGCATAAGCGTCTTGGACATATGAGTGAGCTTGGCATGGCAGAATTGGCGAAGAGAGAGCTAATTGATGGTTGCGACTTGAGTAAGTTTGAGTTCTGTGAGCATTGTATTTTTGGTAAGCATAAAAGAGTTAAATTCAATGCTTCCGTTCATACCACCAAAGGCATTTTAGATTATGTGCATGCTGATGTTTGGGGTCCATCCCGTAGAACTTCTAATGGTGGTGCTAATTACATGCTTACTATTATTGATGATTACTCAAGGAAAGTGTGGCCATATTTTCTAAAACATAAATCTAATGTTTTTGCTGCTTTTAAGAAGTGGAAAGTTATGGTAGAAACACAAACTGAAAGGAAGGTTAAGGTACTCCGTACTGATAATGGTATGGAATTTTGTTCAAATGAATTTGATGAGTTTTGCAGCAACGATGGCATGGTAAGACATCACACCATCCCGTACACCCCTCAGCAGAATGGCGTGGCTGAACGCATGAACAGGACCATTATTTCGAGGGCTCGCTGCATGTTGTCTAATGCAAAGATGCATAGACGTTTTTGGGCTGAAGCAGCCTCCACCGCATGCTATCTCATCAACAGGTCACCTTCCATTCCACTTGATAAGAAAACTCCCATTGAGGTATGGTCTGGTTCACCAGCTGATTATTCTGAGTTGAGAGTTTTTGGTTGCACTGCTTATGCTCACGTTGATAATGGAAAGTTAGAGCCAAGGGCTGTTAAGTGCATCTTCCTTGGTTATGGTTCAGGAGTTAAGGCATATAAATTATGGAATCCTGAAACCAAGAAAGTTTTGTTGAGCAGGAATGTCATTTTTAATGAGGCGGTTATGTTTTATGATAGTCCGTCTACTGATATTTCTGATGCTATTGATTCTCCTAATGTTTCTGATGATGAGCAACATAGAATTGGCGTGCAGGTGGAGCACGCAAAGGAGAACGAAAATGTGGTTCCTGAAACCAATAATGATAATGTTTATGTTCCACCTTCACCGCCTATTGTTCAGCAGCCATCACGGTCTATTGCAGCTAACCGTCCTAAGAGAAATATTGCACCTCCTAATCGTTTAATTGAAGAGTGTGATATTGTTCATTATGCTTTGAGTTGTGCTGAACAGGTGGAGCATGATGTTGAACCAGCTACATACACTGAAGCCATTGCTTCGGTTGATAAGGAAAAGTGGCTAGGTGTGATGCAAGAAGAGATGCAATCGCTTGAGAAAAATGGCACATGGGATGTTGTGCGCTTGCCTAAACAAAAGAAGGCTGTCCGCTGCAAGTGGATATTTAAAAGGAAGGAAGGTTTATCTCCTAATGAGCCTCCAAGGTTTAAGGCAAGGTTAGTAGCAAAAGGTTTCAGTCAGATTCCAGGTGTTGATTATACTGATGTTTTCTCCCCAGTTGTGAAGCATACTTCTATTCGTGCTTTCTTTGGTATTGTTGCTATGCATGATCTTGAGCTTGAGCAGCTAGATGTTAAGACTGCTTTTCTGCATGGCGAGTTGGAGGAGGAGATATACATGGACCAGCCTGAAGGTTTCGTTGTGCCTGGTAAGGAGGATCTTGTTTGCAAGTTGAAGAGGTCCCTTTATGGTCTGAAACAGTCGCCACGACAATGGTATAAAAGGTTTGATTCATTTATGCTAGCACATGGTTTTAAGAGATCTCAGTATGATAGTTGTGTGTACATCAAGTTTGTTAATGGATCACCTATTTATTTGCTGCTATATGTTGATGATATGTTGATTGCTGCCAAGAACATGAAAGAGATCACTACTTTAAAGGCTCAATTAAGTAGTGAGTTTGAGATGAAGGATCTTGGTCCTGCTAAGAAAATACTAGGCATGGAAATTAAGAGGGATAGAAAGTCTAGTTTGCTATTTCTTAGTCAAGAAAAATACATTGAGAAAGTTCTTCATCGTTTTAATATGCATGATGCAAAGTTTGTTAGTACACCTATTGCTTCTCACTTCAAATTGTCAGCTTTGCAATGTCCTACTTCTGAAGATGATATTGAGTACATGTCTCGAGTTCCTTATTCTAGTGCTGTTGGTTCCTTGATGTATGCCATGGTTTGTTCCCGGCCTGATCTGTCACATGCTATGAGTTTGGTCAGTCGATACATGGCTAATCCTGGTAAAGAACATTGGAATGCTGTTCAGTGGATTTTCAGGTACCTTCGCGGCACATCTAAAGCTTGTTTGAAGTTTGGCAGGACTGGTGGGGGACTCGTAGGCTATGTGGATTCAGATTATGCTGCCGACTTGGATAAGAGGAGGTCCCTCACAGGTTATGTGTTTACTGTTGGTGGATGTGTTGTTAGCTGGAGGGCTACCTTGCAGGATGTTCCAGCACAATCTACAACTGAGGCTGAGTACATGGCTATAAATGAAGCATGTAAAGAGGCTGTTTGGCTGAAAGGTCTGTTTGCTGAGCTTTGTGGAGATGATTCTTGCATTAAGTTATTTTGTGACAGTCAAAGTGCTATTTATCTTACTAAAGATCAGATGTTCCATGAGAGGACAAAGCACATTGATATTAAGTACCACTATGTTCGCCACGTGGTTGCACAAGGTAAACTGCAGGTATGCAAGATTAGTACTCATGATAATCCTGCTGATATGATGACAAAGCCCGTTCCTATTGCTAAGTTTGAGCTTTGCTCAAGCTTAGTTGGTATAACTGTTTAGCCCAAGTGGCTGTTTGGCGCCAGCAAGTGTTTTCTTTGTTGATTCAGGTGATTGTTGAAGTTCATGCTACAAGGAATTTGTCTCAAGGTGGAGTTTGTTATATTCTGATCCAAATTCTATAAAGTAGAGGCCAACTTCTGACGAGCGGAGCGAGGCCCGTCGCCGGAGGCTTGGGTCTAGCCGACAAGACCCAGTACTCCACCACCCGTAACGGCTTCGAAGCTAGTCTGAGAACAACTGGTAACATGTTGCCGAAAGGGCATTGTCTGCCTCAAAGCCTGCACGAGACAAGGAGACTCATGAAAGAGCTCAACATGGGTTATCAAAAGATAGAGTGTTGTCCAAAAGGTTGCCTTCTATTTTGGAAACAGTTTGCGGAGGACAATTATTGTACTATTTGTAAGGCCTCCAGATATGAAGAGGTAAAGGGAAAGGATGGTCAGGTGAGACAGTCAAAGATCCCGAAGTCGATTCTTCGGTATCTCCCATTCATAAAAAGAATCCAGCGGCTTTACATGAGCGAGGAGACTGCCAAACAGATGACGTGGCACAAGAAGGGGACGAGAATCGATAAGGGGAAGATGGGACATCCATCTGATGGTAATGTTGGAATTATGCCCTAGAGGCAATAATAAAGATGTTATTATTATAATTCTTGTTCATGATAATGTTTATATTCCATGCTAGAATTGTATTAAGCGGAAACTTTAATACTTGTGTGGTTTATGAACAACACCGTGTCCCTAGTACGCCTCTATGGACTAGCTCATTGATTAATGATGGTTAAGGTTTCCTAATCATAGACATGTGTTGTCAATTAATAATGAGATCATATCATTAGGAGAATGGTGTGATGGACAGACCCAAATAAAGCAGAGCAATTAGATCGTGTCATCGTGTTCATCTTTGCGAAGCTTTTCCTATGTCATGTATTGTATTCCTTAGACCATGAGATAATACAACTCCCTAGTATCGGAAGAAAGCTTTGAAGTCATCAAACGTCATCCTATGTGAGGGTGATAATAAAGGTGTCTCTCAGGTGATCAGAAAGTACTTGTTGAGTTGTATGTATCGAGATGGAATTTGTCCCTCCCAAGTCGGAGAGATATACTTCGGGCCCACTCGGTAATCGATATCAACACCGCTTGCAAGCATGTGGTTAAGGAGTTAATCACGAAGTGATATCGGATTACGGAACGAGTAAAGTGCTTGCTGTGAATGAGATTGAACTAGGTATGGTGATACCGACGATCAAATCTCGGGCGAGTAAAATATCGTGTGACGAAGGGAATACATATACGGGATTAATTGAATCCTGACATCGTGGTTCATCCGATATGATCATCGATGAATATGTGGGAGTCAATATGGGTTTCCAGATCCCGCTATTGATTATTGATAGAAGATCATGTCTGCATATTCTCGAACCCGTAGGGTCACACACTTAACGTGCATCGACGCTAGGATAGAATGGATAATTGGTTTATGAGTTTTAGTTCGGAGTCTCGGATGAGATCCAGGACGTCACGAGAGATTCCGGAATGGTCCGGAGAATAAGATTCATATAAAGGAAAGCAGTTTTTGGATTCCGGAAAGGTTTCGGAGTTTATCGGTATTGTACCGGAAGGTTCTAGAAGGTTCCGGAGTGGGACCAACGTGGGCCCACTTGACGGAGGCCTGCGTGGGCCTAAGGGGAAGTGCCCTGGCCGCCCTGGGCCAGGCGCACAAGGCCCCTAAGGCCCAGCCGGCCAGCCCAAGGGGAAACCCTAAGGGAGTCTTCAAAGAAGGAAGGGGGGGAATCTTGCCCCCCACTCTTCCTACTCCAAGTCGGCTAGGGTTTGGGGAGAGGCCAAGCTGGCCTTGGCCGGCCACCCCTCTATATATAGGGGGGCAAGGGCGCAGCCCTCTCTCACCCCAACCTAAACCCTAGCCGCCAACTGCTGCCCTCCCTCTCTCTCTCTCGCGACTGCGCGTAGGCGAAGCCCTGCCGCAGAAACTCTCCACCATAAGCACCACGCCGTCGTGCTGCCGATCCAATCTATCTCTCCACCATACTTGCTGGACCAAGGAAGGAGGAGACGTCGCTGGACCGCACGTGTGCAACTCTCGGAGGCGCCGCCACTTGCGGCGTAGGATCGGATCGGATCGCGAGGAGGAGACGGCGAGTACGACTACGTCAACCACGTTCTCTTGAACGTTTCCGCTGTGCGAATCTTCAAGGGTATGAAGATCTCATCTACCTCTCTCGTTGATTACATCTCCTAGATTAGATCTTGGCTTTCTTGTTCGTTGCGTAGGAAAAATTTTGATTTACTATGCTACGAAACCCTTCAGTGGTATCAGAGCTAGATCTATGCGTAGATGTGTTTCACGAGTAGAACGCAACATGTTTGTTGCGGGCGTTGATGTTTTCTGTTGCAAACCTCTTGTTGTGTATTTCTTATGGCGCGGTATAGTGAGATTGAAGCGGTCCAGGCCAACTTTACGCGACCGCGTTCGCGAGACCGGCTCCGCACTTGACGTGTGGCTTGTTCCATACATGCGGCTGGTGGATGCCAGTTTCTCTCACTATAGTAGTCATGGGATTTACATCGGATGTTAGCAACCATAATATCACCGTTGTGGCTTTTCGTAGGTAAGAATCGTTCTTAGCTTGCTACTCCCATAAGCCACGTAAAACATGCAACAACAAAGTAGAGGCGTCTAACTTGTTTTTGCAGGGAGTGTTTTGTGATATGGTATGGCCCAAGACATGATGAGTATGAATTGAGTTGTATGCAATGATCATGTTTTGTAATCTTTCACGACTTGCATGTCGATGAGTTAACAACCGGCAGGAGCCATATGGTTGTCTTTATAATTGTGTATGACCTGCGTGTCAACTTCTTATACGCCATGTAATAGCTTTACTTTATCGCTAAGTAGTTAGCAATAGTTGTAGTTGCTATTCGTGGTGGAGGCAATCATGGTGGAGTGATGGAGATCATGCCGGCGCGCACAAGATGGAGATCATGGCGCGGAGATTGGCTATACCATGTCACATAAAATTATATGCATGTGATGTTTATCCTTTTATGTATCTTATTATGCTAAGATCGCGACGGTAGCATTATAAGATGATTCCTCACTTAAAGATCAAGATAAAATTGTGTTCTCCCCTCGTATGCGCCGTTGCGAAAGTTCGTCGTTTTCAAGCACCTCGTGATGATCGGGTGCTATAAACTCTACGTTCACATACAACGGGTGCAAGCCAGTTTTGCACACGCGGAAAATACTTGGGTTTGACTTGACGAGCCTAGCATGTACAGACATGGCCTCGGAACACATGAACCGAAAGGTTAATCATGAGTCATATGAATGATATGATCGACACTGAGTTGTCCACCATTGAAACCACATCTCTTCTCGTGAAGATCGGATTAGGTGTGGTGAATTTGGATCGTGTTCACTAAACAACTTGAGGGATGTTGAATTTAGTGGGAGTTCATCTAGTAATTTGATTAAGTTGAACTAGTTATCATGAACATAGTCTAAATTGTACTTGCAATGTTGTAGATCAAATGGCTAAGTCCAACTTCAACTTCAACGTGTTTGCTGAGAAAGAAAAGCTTAAGAACAATGGGTCTAACTTCACCAACTGGTTCCGCAATCTGAGAATCATACTCGCTGGCGGACAAAAAGCCTATGTACTTGACAAAGCGCTAGGTGACACCCCTGCTGCAACTGCGAAAACTGAAGAACTTGCTGACTTCAATGCTCGTAGAGATGATTGTGATGTGATTATGAGTACCATGCTGTTTTCTATGGAACCGGAACTTCAAAATCGTTTTGAGAAGTACCGCGGGCCTTATGAGATACTTGAGGAACTGAAAACCATGTTTCAGACTCAAGCCCGTTCTGAGAGATATGAGATCTCTGAGAAGTTCTTTAACTGCAAGATGGAGGAAGGGAGTTCCGTTAGTGAGCACGCCATTAAGATGTCGGGCTACACTCAACGCCTTGAGCAACTGGACTGCAAGATTCCAGAGGAGCTCAAGATTGACAGAGTTCTGCAATCACTCCCTCCTAGCTACAAAGGTTTTGTAGTTACTCATAATCAAATTGGTTCCACTGATACGATCACTGAGCTCTTCGCTAAGCTGAAAGCTGCGGAGGTGGATATCAAGAAAGACAATCATGTGTTGATGGTCAACAAGACCACTAGCTTTAAGAAAGCTAAGGGAGCAAAGGGATCCTTCAAGAAAGGCAGCGGCAAGCGTGTTGCTCCTGTTGAGAAGAAGCTCAAGTCTGGACCTAAGCCGGACACTGAGTGCTTCTATTGCAAGGTCAAGGGTCACTGGAAGCGAAACTGTCCGAAGTACTTAGCGGACAAGAAGGCTGGCACCATCAAAGGTATATTTGATATACATGTTATTGATGTCTACCTTACTAGCGCTCGTTGTAGTGCCTGGGTATATGATACTGGTTCAGTTGCTAATATTTGTAACTCGAAACAGGAGCTACGGAATAGACGGCGGCTAGCAAGGGATGAGGTGACGATGCGCGTTGGCAATGGATCAAAAGTTGATGTGATGGCCGTCGGCACGCTCTCCTTAGTTTTACCTTCGGGATTAGTTTTAAACCTTAATAAGTGTTATTATGTGCCTGCGTTGAGCATGAACATTATATCTGGATCATGTTTATTGCAAGACGGTTATTCATTTAAATCTGAGAATAATGGTTGTTCTATTTATATGAATAACATCTTTTATGGTCATGCACCTGTTGTGAATGGTTTATTTCTTCTGAATCTCGAAAGCAATGAAACACACATCCATAACATTGAGGCTAAAAGATGCAAAGTAGATAGTGATAATCCAACTTATTTGTGGCACTGCCGTCTAGGTCATATTGGTGTAAAACGCATGAAGAAACTCCATTCTGATGGACTTTTGGAGTCTCTTGATTTTGAATCATTTGACACGTGCGAACCATGCCTCATGGGCAAGATGATCAAAACCCCGTTCTCCGGAATAATGGAGCGAGCAACGGACTTATTGGAAATCATACATACCGATGTGTGCGGACCAATGAGTATTTCGACGCGCGGTGGATATCGCTATTTTCTCACTTTTACTGATGACTTAAGTAGATATGGGTATATCTATTTAATGAAACATAAATCTGAAACGTTTGAAAAGTTCAAAGAATTTCAGAACGAAGTGGAAAACCATCGTAACAGGAAAATTAAATTTCTACGATCCGATCGTGGAGGTGAGTATTTGAGTTATGATTTTCTCACGCATCTTAAAGCAAGCGGAATCGTTTCGCAACTCATGCCACCCGGAACACCACAGCGCAATGGTGTGTCTGAACGCCGGAATCGAACTCTATTAGATATGGTGCGATCAATGATGTCTCTTACAGATTTGCCGTTATCATTTTGGGGTTATGCATTAGAAACCGCTGCATTCACTTTAAATAGGGCACCATCTAAATCCGTTGAGACGACACCGTATGAACTTTGGTTTGGTGCTAAACCTAAGTTGTCGTTTCTTAAAGTTTGGGGATGCGAAGCTTACGTCAAGAAGTTGATGCCGGACAAGCTCGAACCCAAAGCGGAGAAATGCGTCTTCATAGGATACCCTAAGGAAACGATTGGGTATACCTTCTACCACAGATCCGAAGGCAAAGTGTTTGTTGCAAAGAACGGATCCTTTCTTGAGAAGGAGTTTCTCTCGAAAGAAGTGAGTGGGAGAAAGGTAGAGCTAGACGAGGTTATTGAACCTTCTCTCGAGTTGGAGAGTAGCGCAGCACCAGAAATTGTTCCGGCGCCGCCTGCATCAACAAGAGAGGAAGCTAATGATAAAGATCATGAAACTTCAAACGATGCTACTACTGAACTTCGCAGGTCGACAAGGTCACGTGCCACTCCTGAATGGTACGGCAACCCTGTCTTAACCGTATTGTTGTTAGACAACAGCGAACCTGCGAACTATGAGGAAGCAATGATGAGCCCAGACTCTGAGAAATGGCTAGAGGCCATGAAATCCGAATTGGGATCCATGAGCGAAAACCAAGTGTGGACTTTGGTGGATCCTCCTAGCGACCGTAAGGCCGTTGAGTGCAAATGGATTTTCAAGAAGAAAACGGACGCGGATGGTAATGTTACTGTCTATAAAGCTCGGCTTGTCGCAAAAGGTTTTCGGCAAGTTCAAGGTGTTGACTACGATGAGACTTTCTCTCCCGTAGCGATGTTTAAGTCCATTCGGATTTTATTAGCAATTGCTGCGTTTCATGATTATGAAATATGGCAGATGGATGTCAAGACTGCGTTCCTCAATGGCAACATTGATGAAGAGTTGTATATGATGCAGCCCGAAGGTTTTGTCGATCCTAAGGATGCTAATAAAGTGTGCAAACTTCAGCGTCCCATTTATGGACTGAAGCAAGCATCTCGGAGTTGGAACCTTCGTTTTGATCAAGTGATCAAGAGTTTTGGATTTGTTCCAAATTGCTACGAAGCTTGTATCTACAAGAAAGTGAGTGGGAGCTCGGTGACATTTTTAGTACTATATGTGGATGACATATTGATTATTGGAAATGACATCGATATGCTTAACGATGTGAAGAGTTATTTGAATAAATGTTTTTCAATGAAAGACCTAGGGGAAGCTGCTTATATATTAGGCATCAAAATCTATAGAGATAGAGAAAGACGCCTAATAGCTTTAAGCCAAAGTACATACCTGGACAAGGTTCTGAAGAGGTTCAGAATGGATAAAGCAAAGAAAGGTTCATTGCCCATGTTGTCAGGTAAGATATTGAGCAAGGCTCAGTGTCCAGCTACGGTAAAAGATAGAGAAACTATGAGCAAAGTGCCATATGCCTCGGCCATAGGTTCTATTATGTATGCCATGCTGTGTACTAGACCGGATGTGTCCAATGCTCTTAGTTTGACGAGCAGATACCAAAGTGATCCAGGAGTGGAACACTAGACAGCCGTAAAGAACATCCTAAAGTATTTAAATAGGACTAAAGAAATGTTCTTGGTCTATGGAGGTGACGAGGAGCTCGTCGTAAAAGGTTACGTCGACTCTAGCTTTGACACCGACCCGGATGATTCTAAATCTCAGACAGGATACGTTTATATTTTGAATGGTGGAGCTGTGAGCTGGAGAAGCTGCAAGCAAAGCGTGATCGCGGGATCTACAACAGAAGCGGAATACATGGCTGCTTCGGAAGCATCAAGTGAAGGAGTTTGGATCAGAAACTTCATCACTGAGCTTGGTGTGGTTCCAAATGCCTTGGACCCACTGGAGATATTGTGCGACAACACTGGCGCCATAGCACTGGCTAAGGAACCAAGATATCATCCAAAAACCAAGCACATCAACCGCCGTTTCCATATAATTCGAGATTATATATCAGATGGAGATCTGAAGATTAGCAAAGTACATACAGATCTGAATGTCGCAGATCCATTGACTAAACCTCTTCCACGAGCAAAACATGATCAGCATCTTAATGCCATGGGTGTTAGATTGTTGCCAGATGTAAACTAGATTATTGACTCTAGTGCAAGTGGGAGACTGTTGGAATTATGCCCTAGAGGCAATAATAAAGATGTTATTATTATAATTCTTGTTCATGATAATGTTTATATTCCATGCTAGAATTGTATTAAGCGGAAACTTTAATACTTGTGTGGTTTATGAACAACACCGTGTCCCTAGTACGCCTCTATGGACTAGCTCATTGATTAATGATGGTTAAGGTTTCCTAATCATAGACATGTGTTGTCAATTAATAATGAGATCATATCATTAGGAGAATGGTGTGATGGACAGACCCAAATAAAGCAGAGCAATTAGATCGTGTCATCGTGTTCATCTTTGCGAAGCTTTTCCTATGTCATGTATTGTATTCCTTAGACCATGAGATAATACAACTCCCTAGTATCGAAAGAAAGCTTTGAAGTCATCAAACGTCATCCTATGTGAGGGTGATAATAAAGGTGTCTCTCAGGTGATCAGAAAGTACTTGTTGAGTTGTATGTATCGAGATGGAATTTGTCCCTCCCAAGTCGGAGAGATATACTTCGGGCCCACTCGGTAATCGATATCAACACCGCTTGCAAGCATGTGGTTAAGGAGTTAATCACGAAGTGATATCGGATTACGGAACGAGTAAAGTACTTGCTGTGAACGAGATTGAACTAGGTATGGTGATACCGACGATCAAATCTCGGGCGAGTAAAATATCGTGTGACGAAGGGAATACATATACGGGATTAATTGAATCCTGACATCGTGGTTCATCCGATATGATCATCGATGAATATGTGGGAGTCAATATGGGTTTCCAGATCCCGCTATTGATTATTGATAGAAGATCATGTCTGCATATTCTCGAACCCGTAGGGTCACACACTTAACGTGCATCGACGCTAGGATAGAATGGATAATTGGTTTATGAGTTTTAGTTCGGAGTCTCGGATGAGATCCAGGACGTCACGAGAGATTCCGGAATGGTCCGGAGAATAAGATTCATATAAAGGAAAGCAGTTTTTGGATTCCGGAAAGGTTTCGGAGTTTATCGGTATTGTACCGGAAGGTTCTAGAAGGTTCCGGAGTGGGACCAACGTGGGCCCACTTGACGGAGGCCTGCGTGGGCCTAAGGGGAAGTGCCCTGGCCGCCCTGGGCCAGGCGCACAAGGCCCCTAAGGCCCAGCCGGCCAGCCCAAGGGGAAACCCTAAGGGAGTCTTCAAAGAAGGAAGGGGGGGAATCTTGCCCCCCACTCTTCCTACTCCAAGTCGGCTAGGGTTTGGGGAGAGGCCAAGCTGGCCTTGGCCGGCCACCCCTCTATATATAGGGGGGCAAGGGCGCAGCCCTCTCTCACCCCAACCTAAACCCTAGCCGCCAACTGCTGCCCTCCCTCTCTCTCTCTCTCGCGACTGCGCGTAGGCAAAGCCCTGCCGCAGAAACTCTCCACCATAAGCACCACGCCGTCGTGCTGCCGATCCAATCTATCTCTCCACCATACTTGCTGGACCAAGGAAGGAGGATACGTCGCTGCACCGCACGTGTGCAACTCTCGGAGGCGCCGCCACTTGCGGCGTAGGATCGGATCGGATCGCGAGGAGGAGACGGCGAGTACGACTACGTCAACCACGTTCTCTTGAACGTTTCCGCTGTGCGAATCTTCAAGGGTATGAAGATCTCATCTACCTCTCTCGTTGATTACATCTCCTAGATTAGATCTTGGCTTTCTTGTTCGTTGCGTAGGAAAATTTTTGATTTACTATGCTACGAAACCCTTCAGGTAAGGCATGGAAGAACTTCGATGAAAAATACCCCGATAAGGCAGCTGATGCTCGGAATGTCAGAATTGCGATAGCAACAGATGGCTTCAATCCATATGGAATGTCGACTGCTAATTACAGCTGCTAGCCCGTGTTTGTTATTCCGCTCAATCTCCCTCCCGGAGTCCTAATGACGAGGAAGACCATGTTTTTGTCGCTGATCATTCCAGGGCCCGACTACCCGGGTAAGAATTTGAGTGTCTACATGCAGCCGATTGTGGATGATTTGAACCACTCTTGGCACCACGGGACATTGACATACGACCGAGCATCAAAGACAAACTTCTACATGAAAGTTTGGTTGCAGTATACCATGCATGACATGCCCGGGTACGCCTTAACATGCGGATGGTGTACAGCTGGTAAGTGGCCATGCCCAGTGTGCAGGCACCGACTTGAGTTCCTTTGGCTAAAATCAGGTGGCAAGTATGTTGCGTTTGACACGAATCGACAGTTCCTCAAAAGGAGGCATCCGTTCAGAGAAGACATAAAGAACTTTAAGAAGGGCAAAGTTGTGCATGAAGTAAAAGAGGTGCCAAAGTTCGATGGTGCAGCTGTTGATGCCGAGCTACGTGCTCTCGTGCCTACGGAGCCGGGAAATGTCCATCAATTTGAGGGATATGGTGTAACGCACAACTGGACTCACGTGGCAGCCTTCACGAAGCTCGAGTATTACAAGGACCTCGAACTTCCCCATAACATTGATGTGATGCACACCGAAAAGAATGTCGGGGAGTCCCAATTTCACACAGTCCTGAACATTCCTGGGAAGTCAAAGGATAATGTCAAGGCTAGAGTCGATGTTGAGAAGCTCTGCGATAGGAAGAGATTATACATGCAGCCTCCTACTGGCCGTCGAAAGAATTGGTTCAAGCCGCATGCTAACTTCTGCCTTGATTCCACCCAAAAGAAGGAGGCATTCAAGTGGCTCAAATACGTCGTGATGTTCCCTGATGGTTATTGTTCGAACATAAGTAAGGGAGTTAATCTTTCGACTGGAAAAGTCACCGGGCTCAAGAGTCATGACTATCATATATGGATTGAGAGGCTGATGCCGGTGATGGTTCGAGGGTATCTCCCCGAGAAAGTCTGGCGAGTGCTTGCAGAGTTGAGCCATTTCTTCCGCACGCTCTGTGCTAAGCAGATATGTCCTCTGGTTATTGAGAAGCTGCAGGTTCAAGTGCCAGAGTTGCTATGCAATTTGGAGATGATCTTTCCGCCAGGGTTTTTTACTCCAATGGCGCATCTCATTGTTCACCTCGCGAACGAGGCACTCTTGGGTGGCCCGGTGCAGTTTCGTTGGCAGTTCTGTATTGAGAGAGAGTTTAAGTATATTCGGAGGATAACTGGAAACAAAGCCAAGATTGAAGCATGCATAGGCGAGGCAACATGCCTTCGGGAGATGGCCGACGCCGCGACAACGTATTATCCTGATGAAGTTCCCACTCTGCATAACCCGGTCTCTCGTTACAATGTCGATGTATCCAAGAATGACCCCAAGCTCGAACTATTCCAATATCCCGGTGGCAAGGCCGGTAGAGGACAAAAATATAAATTGGAGAAGGAAGAGAAGGATTGCATTATGCTCTATGTGCTTATGAACATGAAGGAAGTGCTCGAGTTCATTAGGTAAAATGGTGTACAAATTACTTTGCATCTACTAACCTGGTCTCGGTCTAATGCTTATTTTCTCCTTTTAGCGAATTCACGGACGAACAGTGGTCGGGAACGACGGATCCCTCTCCCGCGGAGTTGGACACTCTACTGAAAGAGGGTGCTCCCGGAAATAAAATAAACTTTACGTCATGGTTCATGAAAAAAGTAATTTCTAACCTGTCTCTCTTACATTGCAAAACGTGACTTGTCCCTCTTATTCCACGTAATTAATGCACACAATAAATTCAAACTGTACTTATAGGGAGCTGATGGCAGTGTTGAGATGACAGATGAGTTGAGATGTGTTTCCCAAGGTTGTAACCGTGACGTTATGAAGTATGAAAAGTATGATGTGAATGGATTTCGCTTCCATACAGAGGCACACCAGAAGGGCCGAGCGAATCCAAAAACTGTAAATACTGGGGTCTTCACCGGAGGAGCCGATGGCCTTGATTACTACGGAAGGCTAGAGAATGTATACGAGCTGACATTCAATCGTACGAACATACAACTCAATCTCGTTGTGTTCAAGTGTCATTGGTTCGACCCAAGGGGTGGACAGAGAAGTACCAAGTCTATTGGGTTAGTTGAAGTTAGGCCTTCAACCACCTATAGCGGAGCCGATGTCTTTGTTGTGGCTCACCAAGCTAAGCAAGTTTATTATTTGCCATACCCATGCCAGAAAGCGGAGCTCAAGGGTTGGGAAGTCGTGTTCCAGGTATCGCCACATGGTAACCTACCAATTCCCTCCGAGGACGATTACAACAATATTGACCCTGTAACATACGAGGGAATTTTCTATCAAGAGCAAGAGGACTTTGGTCACTTTGAGTTAGAACCGGTAGTGCTTGAGGACCTCGGAGATGATGCAGAAACTCGTGGTGAGGCAGTGGTGGATCTAAAGGACATAAATATGCTCGAGAAGTTACATGCGGAGAATGACCCCATCGATGAGCCTCCACCCGTCGACGAGCTTCAAACTTACTACTCAAAAGATAGTGATAGTGATAGTGAGAAAGAGAATGAAATTGAAATTGAGAATGAGAGTGATGATGACTGGTGAGGGTCTTTTATATCTTTATGCTTAGGATTTATTTGTCAACATACTTCTTAATTGTCAACATACTTCTTAATTGTCAACATACTTTCTTATTTGCATTATGCCTTTATACTTAGTATTTATTTGCATTATGCCTTTATACTTAGTATTTATTTTGTCAACATGCTTAATTGTTTTCTCTTTCTCAATGCAGGTGATTGAACAATATGAGCAGCGGCAAGGCAAACTCGGCGACCTTGCTTAAGGAGATGCAGCAGTGCAAGAAGAATGTTAGACGGAGTGGGAGAGAGCCGACTCCCAATCCGCGTTACCCCGATCTTGCCGCTGCGGGAGGAGGACGAGGACGAGGGGGACGACGAGGACGAGGTGGCGGGGGAGGAGTGGACTTTGACCCACCACCCTCCGCTTCTGGCGACGTTGCTCCTGAGTTGTTCCTGGAGGGGCCATCTAGAGGGGACGACTTGGACTCTAGACACGAGTCGGACTCTAGACACGAGTCGGAGTCTAGACACGAGGTGGAGGACGAGGACGAGGACGAGGACAAGGGGGACGCGAGGCCGAAGAAGTTGAGGACTCGTGGGGAATCGGGCGTCCCCGATGAGAGGAAGGAGCCTAGGACCCAGGAGGCGAAGACCCTCATCATTCCTGATGGCGTTAGGTAAGTGTACTAATTTGGCAATTTTGAACATGTCATTTCATTTTGGTCATAAACAATTTGGCATGTGTACTAATGTTTGATTTATGTGCAGCAATTGGACATTTGCACCGGGGAGCAAGGGCCGCCTACCTAACACCATGGTTGGAGCTCTGCTTAGGAAGTTCTGGCCGGGGAAATACACTCCCCTCGACATGGTCCCCGGTGGCGAGCCGAAGCTAGCCACTACTTGGGCAAACTACCAGGCTGCTCCGGGCGTAGGCTTCAGGACAGCTGCTGAGGCTGTGATCACCAAGTTTTGGGTAAGACATATTTCTCGAGTTTCATTCATAGTGATGAACCAATGTGCTAACTCATGACTCTCACAATTGTTTTATGCATGATTGAAGTGCTTTTATCGCGTGGATGAGGAGGATGCGCAGAGGGCGGACCGGACTTTGCTTGGAGCTTGTGAGAAGTTGACACCGCAGGTGTGGTACAACCATAAGGTAACGGCCGCTAGTCAGTTCTGGGCTGAAAGGGGAAAGAGGGTCAAGAAGGAGGACATTGTTGGTCGGAATCCTAATCCCGACTTCGAGATGTCGCTGGATGACTTCATGTCGGTGAGTGAAATGTTAATGAGATCCTATATTGCTGTTAACTTGCCATTGCATTATCTGGAGTTGAGTACTGCATTTTCAGGTTGTCCCTGAATGGGCTGAGGCGCATCGAGAGGCATGGGCGGAGCTGGTTAGTACGAGGTGGCTCAGGGCAGACGAGGAGTTTGCAGCCGTGTCGATGCGGAACTCGGATAACCGAGGCGACGGTGGAACACACTGTGCGGGAAACCGCAGTTTTGATCGCTTCAGGGGGAAGATGGTATGTACATACATGGAATCATGCATAACATTTATTTTCTCGTCATGTTCCTACTTTTTACGCATAACATTTATTTTCTCGTCATGCAGGTGGCCGAGGCACCTCCAGGGGAGGAGATTTACGATGTCACGGTATATGACATGATGCGAAGGAAGAAGCCCGCACCCTCGGCGCCTCCGGACGCCCCCCCCCCCAGTACTACGGCAAGGCCGGGGAGCAGATAGAGGACTACTGCCAGATGGTGCAGTCTCGTCACCCGGAGGTGGATGACCCTAGACGCGCGGAGACCGACGAGGAGTCGTTGGTCCTGTCGGGGCACGGGTTGCAGCATGGCCGTCTCAAGGTGCTTAATTCAAAGGTCAAGCATTCCCTCACCACGAGCTTCACGCGCCTCAAGGCGGTCCTCACCCCTGACAGCGCCCCTATCCCGCCTCGTGACCAGCCTCGTCGACCCAGATATGATGTAAGTTTTCCTCATTTCCATCCTCTTTGCGACTTTCGGTCCTGCATGGATAAGTGCTGATGATATTCATTGTTTGTGAAATGGTAGGCTGCTTTCGAGGCGGCCTTCGATGCGGCTCATGAGCAATATCAGGAGGCCTTTCGGCTGCACCAGGAGGCGACTCAGGCCTACATGGCGTATCTACATGTAAGTCTGAACCTTTCTTTTTGAAAAAGATGAAAGTCCCACTTCCCCTAGCTTGAAAAAGATGACAAGTCCCACATCTAAACTATCTTGCAGGCGTCGATGATGGCTATGCGATCTGGAGCGAGTTTCGATGTAGGGGAGCAGCCTCCCATACCGGGGCCGGCGCCATTGATGCCATCGAGGGAGACTTTCGCTAGGACCTACTACGCATCGACGGCGGTAAGTTCTTTTGCCAAACCAATGGTTGCCGCTTTCCTTTGCCTCACAAGTTGCTAACATCTAGGGAACATGTAGGGAACGACATCTTCCGCTGCCTCGCGGGGTGGGCGTCAGATCACACCGGTCCATCCCGATGGTCCTTCTCCTGGCCGTTCTCGTGGTGCTACTCCTACTGGTACTTCTCCTGGCGGTTCTTCTGCAGCTTCTACTGGGCGTAATTTTGCAGAACATCGGCAACCTACTTTCACTAGGGGAGATCTCGGGTTCACCCCGACCCCGTCTCCAGAGTAGTAGGGATTTCCGCCTTGAGATACTATGTGTGTCGCTACTTGCATGTCGATACTTCCGTGTTGGTACTCTCGAGATACTATGTCGATACTTCCGTGTTGATACTTCCGTGTTGGTACTTGTGTGTCGCGACTTGATCATGTATGAATTTATATATATATTTGTGTATGGCACTTGCAATGAATTTATGTGTATGGCATGTATAAATTTATATGTATTTCTGTGTATTTGCACTGTCCAAAACATCAAAACTGCAAAAAAAAAACTGGTGCACCTATACGCCGAGGGCAAGGCCGTCGGCGTAGAGGGTGGCATATGCCCAATTGGCAAGCCCTATGCCGAGGGCAAGGCCGTCGGCGTATAGCCTCCCCTACGCCGAGGGCAAGGCCGTCGGCGTCTAGGCCGTCTGGAGGGGTACCGAGGTGGTGCCACGTGCACCTAGACGCCGAGGGGGAGGCCGTCGGCGTATGCTGGCGAGGGGAGCCCTAGGGAAGTGCCACGTGCACCCATACGCCGAGGGCAATGCCGTCGGCGTAGGGAGAACGCCGTCTGCCCTTCTCCGTCCGTCCGAAGTGCGATGCCGACGGTCTCTACGCCGAGGGCCACCGCCCAGCCGTCGGCACTGCTCCTATACGCCGAGGGTGAGGCCTACGCCGACGGCCACGCTTCTTCTGCCGAGGGAGGTCTACGCCGAGGGGCTACGCCGAGGGCTGCCGTCGGCGTAGCGTACGCCGAGGGCAATGACCTATACGCCGACGGCTATAAGCCCTCGGCATATGGCTTCATTCCTGTAGTGATAGTTTCCCAACCACAACTCTATGTAGTAGCTCGATGATATAGTCATGTCCCTTGCCTTCGCCGCACGACATGGGCGGGCCCAGGATTTTATAATGGGTATTCAAAATACAAAAATAATACCAAGTTAAGTTAAAAAATGTGAGGGAGCGAGGGTTTGAACCACAACCTACCAATGTGCGTGCAATGCTCTAGCCAACTGAACTATGGACTGCTTTGTGCATATTCTTTGATTGATATTTATACAAACAAAAGGTAAATTGATGGCTCTATGATATAATATGAAAAGTTTGTCATTTTTTTGGGTATTCACCTGAATACCCATGAATACACATGGGCCCGCCCATGCCGCACGATCTACAGGAAAAAGTAGGACAATCTTTCAATCAGGAATGACCTGAAACCGGACAAGATTACAAATGTTTAACAACAGTAACATGTGATAGAGGATTCAGGAGGATTACTTCATCAACACGGTCTCGCATAAGCGGTCAACACAAAATGCGCCAAAATAGGACACGAAATTCATTCAATAATATAAAATTCTGTAAACGAAATAAAGGGGCATGAGAATAAACAACCTAACAACAACAGCAGAGGCACACACATCTGTTGAAGCAAGCCTGAAGTAGTAGAGGTACAAGAGGTGACAACTTCACTCATTCATGTAACGTAAACTTTGCAGTGATGTGTTGTAGATGAGTTGGAAACATACCTTGAGTAACAACACAGAAAAGATGGTTGCATGTCAGGTCCTACCGGGAACAATGAGAAAAATGGCACAGCCTGCATACCGGTAGCAGGATGGGAAGTTCCAAAGTTTCCGCAAAATATAAATAAGTAGTTTCAAGTGTTGTTTTTAAAAGCATGTTTCTCCTTGCTACGCTGATAATTAACTTTTAGTTATGTGCATACTGTCACATCAAGCACATGAGAGAGCAGCTGAGAGCAAACAACTGATTCAGAACAGCTTCATTAGCTTGCTACCTAGGTGAGAATAATAAATTTCTGAACCAGTCTTCCATGCTTAAGTCAGCCAAGAGAAGTCCCGATGGTCCTAGCTGAAACAAGAACCAAGTAGTTTGCATTGATTACTTGAGTAAGCAAAAAAAAAATCCATTATGAGGTTTGCCTAGAAGGCCAAAAATACAACAAGCAATAAACGGGAAGCCTAAACACGAAGTAGTTTGAAATAGTGTGTGTGGTTGATTTTCTTATAGATACTGTGTAGCGTATGGCTTGTAAAATTGGCACTGTCGTGCTGTATTTACACTTCAGCTGTAGTTTCAGAAGATTAATCATTCTGCAATCACAGCATGACAGCTGAGAGCACTACTACCTTACCTTCTTACTGAAGAACGGTAGGAACATAACAAAATTTAATGTTATGAGCAAATGCTGCCCAAGCAGCAACCAGACTTCCCGCTGCAACCCAAAAATAACAGTTTTCTCAGAACCATTTCATCAAACACGTTTCTAGCATGACATGTGTAACAGATACGCGAGCGAGAAGCTTGTGAGAATAAGGGAGAGTAGCGAGGCGTTAGCCTGCCAGAGTACAGGCTTGGAGAGCAACATCCCGTTGAGGAGAGGAAACTCCTTCGTTGCCAGCGGCAGCGGGCGTGGGGTTCGCCCGCTTGGTGTCTCTGGCTACTTGTCGGCCCCTTGCCCGCCCGTGTAAGGCCTTGTTCGGTTAGCCCCATCCCCGTCGGGATCGTGGCCCAATCCCCGCCAACCCCCGTGTGTTAGCCCTGTCGGGGTTTGATCCCGGCCCACCCGAAAATAGGTGTTCGGTTAAACCCGACGTGGAGCTCACCCCGGCCCAATACCCGCCGATCTGGTCGATTCCAAGGGGGAAAGAAAACTCGTCTATCGACCCGTGGAAGGAATCCCGAGCGAGCGGTCACACGACGCACGGGCGAACTGGGCGGCGACGCGACCGGGAGGTGTCATCGGCGGCGTCGCGACCTGGGGCGAACTTGCCTCCGCAGCTCTGGCGTCGCTCCCTCGCGACTCAGAAGCAACAGCGGCGGCGGCGGCAGCGCGACCCCCGTACCGATCTGCATCTTCATGCCGAGATCTTGGGGCCCGAGATCTCGTTTGATTCGATGGATTGGGGATTAGAGAGGTGGAAGGAGGTTAAGGTGATGGATCGGGGATCACCCAAAAACTCGGGGGGTTCGCTCCCTGCAGGAGTTGCTTCCCTGGGAACCGAACAAGGCCTAACTGTGTCCGCCTCGGCAGTATGATTGCCCGTGTATGTGGCATAGATGGTCTGGCGCTGGGCCATCTCCCTGGCCCCTACGGCCCTACCGCCCGCTCCCGCGCCTCCTTCGCCTGGCAGCCAACCACTTCTGGGTCAGCGCGTCCCCTCCGCTCTACGCCGACATCGACACCCACAAGACCTCCTGCATGCCGTTCGCGCACCGCGTCCTCCCGTCTTCATCCCCCGGCACCGCTGCCTTCACTGTCTCACAGTGGTCCGCTCCCTTCACCGTCTCGTAGACCAATAGTGGCAGCGAGGAAGACCCGGTGGCCGGTGATGTTCGGGGTGGTGCCTGCGTGTTAGGAGGCACCAGGATGTGGATGTGAGCGGAGGGAGAAAGCAGAAGGGTAAAATAAAAAATGACTTTATACACTGAGGGACTGCGGGTTGATTTCTCTAATTTTGTGGGCTAAAATGAAAAACAATCTCGACAGACGGACGTACCTGCGTACGTACCAGACGCGTTGCAATATTATTGGTATAGAAGATTTGGTAAAAAAATAGCAATACATATATATTATCAAATAGAAATTTAAACAATATTACATAGTTTAGAAATACAAATAGTGTCATACAACTCTTATCTATTTTATACTAAAAACAAAGTACATTGTTCTAAAATAGAGCCGGCACGTTAATCTATATCATCTAAATAAATTACTTGGACAGTTAAATCTATAATTAACAACTGAGATTTAAAGATAAATAAGTTACGTACAACATTATTGATGTGCTAAAGAGATCAAAACTGACAACGTGACAAAACGAATAGAACATAACGGATTGTTTAGGAAAAGAAAATTCCTGTTTTTTTCATTGTTCGGCTGACCATGTTGAGCTAGACCCGTATTGAAACGTAACAAGAATGTACGTGCAAGTTTTTGAAAAAAAATGTACCGCGCAGGCAATAATCTTTAATTAACATAGTACGTGTCAAAAACTCATGGTGAGCCATGTATTACACGCATGCATCCGGCCCTAAAGAAGAAAAGCAAAAAAACATAGATTTTGTGGCAGTAAAAGAATTTGATATTATATATAGCTATCTTTGTACGAGTTCTTTCAGTCAATTTTGTTAGTACAATATTTTATAATAAAACATATTTTAGTAGACTATTTTGGCCAACCAAAATATTTTATATTTAGGAGCAGAGGAAATAGCTACCAGCAGAAACAAAACATAGTTATATCTTTTTTTTGCGGGGAAAAGAGATTTCAATTAATCAAATTCTGAAGGATAACTCTTTAGCCAAACCTGAGTTTGATGCTTAAGTCTACCTAGTTTTGCCAATTCATGGCTTACCTTATTACCATCCCTACTGATCTTAACTAAGATGGAATCCCTTTTCCGAAGGAGATCACGAATAATATTAATTCAAAATGCCTAGATAGAAGTGTTTGGAGTGCTTTCCTTGACTATCTCTAATGCCTATGAGCAGTCAGTTTTGACACTGAAAGGCTTTGTCGTCCATGTGAGCGACAGTTTTAGAACCTCTTCTATCGCCATTAGCTCCGCCTCGGTTGCGTCGCGATAGTGATCAATCGCCCAACATGCTGACACGATCATAGCTCCTTTGTGTTCACGCAAAGCAACCCCAATACCAGCAACACCCTCCTTGCCGAACGCTTCATCCACGTTTAGCTTAGCTTTGCCTTCCGCCGGTGCTTCCCATTTCTTCCTTACCTTTTGTCGCTCGTTCCTTCTCTTCTCAAACCCTTGATCATCATCGAGGACCATTTTGCCTTTTTCAATTTCTGCATCCGACCATTGTTTGATTAGCAAGAGCGAATTTAGGTAACTCACCAGGAAGCGGCAAGAGCCCTTGATCGGTGGGCAGGGTTTATCATGGCTCATCTCGTTATGGCAATGCCAAATTCTCCACAGTAACATCAGTGTTCTTGCCCTCTGGTTCAGTGGTATCTCCTTTAGAAGCTTTAGCAACCATTCTCTTCCGGCATTCTTCAAAAGATTATCACCCGGAAGGTCCCAGACTTCCTGTATTGCATTCCATAGATCACGGGCATGGGGGCATCGGATAAATATATGAAAGGTATCTTCATCGTCCATGTCGCATAACTGACAAAGAGCCGAGGTATCCATACCCCTCCTGTGCATATTATGTTGCATTGCTATTGCATTGCAGCATATCTTCCAAGCCAACAGCTTCATTTTGGCCGGAACTGGACAATTCCAAATGAATTTCCAACATGGCCTTTCTCCATCAGGGTGATCACTCATTGCTCCTCTATCCTACTCCTGCATCATGCGGCAGAGACCCTGACGATATGCACTTTTTACAGTAAATATTCCTCGCTTCTCAGTGAACCAGGAAATAAAATCCTCATCATTTCTCCTAGATGGTTGGATCTTGAGTATTTCATCAATATTATCATGTGTGAAGTACTATTGCAAACGTGCAAGGTTCCAGGTATCATCAGGCTGTAGGAAATCAGAAACCCACACCGATACCTGCATCTGCATTGGTTTGATCGTGGCTTGTGTGTTGGCTCTCTGTGTATCCATGTGTCTCGCCACGCTCTGATATTTGTTCCCGTTCCTAATCGCCAAATAACACCCTTCTTTGATAACTGGAGACCATATTCTATTGCCTGCCACGTTGATAAACCATTTCCTGTAAAGACAGTGTCAAGCAAAAAGCCATTAGGGTATTATTTCGCCTTAAGTATCTGGGCACATAGTGTATTATAAAATTGCAGTAGCCTCCTCGCTTGCCGAGCCAAAAGAGCCTGGTTAAATAACCACATATCACGGAAGCCTATACCACCATAGTTTTTTGGTTGTAGCACTATATCCCACGCAAGCCAATGTGTTTTTATTTTCCCGTTTTCGACACCCCACCAATATCTATAGATTTTTTTTCGTGATCTCATCACAATTTACAAAGGCCAAAGGGTAACTTGAATACACTTATAACGTATACTGGTATTGCCTGGGCAATTGCCTTAATGAGGACTTCCTTGGCATCCTACGGTTTTTGACTGTCATCCCACTCAACTGAAGCATGTCACCAGCTTTGCTTGCAGACTTTGAAATTTCCCCGCATTCATTCTTCCTTCCGGGGTTGGCAATCCTAAATACTTTGCCTTAAAATTTTCTTGTGTGACTTGAAGGGCTGCATTGACTGCAATGTGGCTCTCCATGGGACTTGAATTTCCAAACATTATGGAAAATTTGTTTGGATTGATTAACTGTCTAGTACTTGAAGCATAAAGGTTAAGAACTTCCTTTTTTAGATCTTGATCCTGCTGAGCTTTAAAAAATAGAAGACTATCATCCGCGAATAATAGGTGAGAAATCCCAAGTGCACGGCGACAAATTTTTAGTGGGGCAATATTGTTCCTCTGAACTTCATTTTGGAGCAAAGTAGAAAACCCATCAGCGACAAAAAGGAACAGAAATGGTGAGACGGGATCACCCTGCCGGAGGCCCTAGGAGGGTGAAAATGAATCTAGGAGGTCTCCATTGAATTTTACCTTGTAAATTACCGAGGTGACGCATGACATTATCCAGTCACTCCAGCTGTGAGAGAAACCCAACCTTTGCATCACTTTCCTTAAGAAATCCCAATCCACTCTGTCATATGCCTTTGAAAGGTCCAACTTGTAAGCGCAAAAATTCTTGTTTTGGTTCGTGTTCTGTTCAATAAAGTGAAGACATTCAAACGCGACCAGGGCATTGTCTGTAATCAAACGGCCTGGTACAAATGCACTTTGATTAACTGAAATTATATATGTCCCCTAACATAGATCTGAGCCGGTTTACCATGCATTTGGCGACCACCTTGTACATAATAGTACACAAACTTATGGGCCGAAAGTCTTTAGAGTCTCTGGCTGATCAACTTTGGGTATAATCACAATGGTTGTATCATTTACACCATTCGGCATGCAGCCTATAACAAAGAACACCTTAACCACGCTGATTACTTCTTGTTTAATTGTACCCCAGTTGCATTGATAGAATCGAGCCAGGAATCCATCCACGCCAGGAGCTTTGAGGGGGGCAATCTGAAATAAGGCAGCACCAATTTCTTCATCGGTGAAGTCCCTGCATAGATCATCATTCATTTGTGCGGTTACCTTCTCATGTATCAAGGAGATCAGTATATCAGAGTTAAGAGAGGAATCCCAGGTGAATAATTCTTTGAAATACAATGTAGCCATCCGCTCCATATCGATCGGGACATCCTTCTAGACCCCATCATCATCTTTTAACTTTTTTATTTTGATTCTCCTCGCTCTCCACACAGCTTTTTGATGGAAGAACCTCATATTTCTATCACCTTCCTTTAACCATGCCACTCTTGACCGCTGAATCCATAGCATTTCTTCTTTATATAGCGGCTCATTCATGTGATCCATAGCCTAACGTATGTCCTTCTGGCTTGCATTATTTAGCTGTAATATTTCTAATCTCTTCCTTGATTTCTTAAGCTCATTAAATATATTGCAAAATTTTCTCTTGCTCCAGTCTTTCAGGGAATCCATAACCGCATCCAGTCCTTTCATAACATCACCCAAGTCCTGTTTACACCCAACCGTCTTCCAATTTTCAGCTACCCGCTCTGCAGGCCGGTATCACGTTCCCAAAAAAAATCATATTGGCGTCTTTGTTGTTTACATGGCGCCCATTCTTCTCTGCAAATATTTATTATAATTGGACAATGATAAGAAGCTAGGGAATCTAGATGCTAGATGTTAGAGTCTGCAAACATATCACGCCATTTCGGAGAGACTACTGCACGGTCCAGGTGCAAATTCCCATTTGCTCGACCTTTCGTCTGGTTATCATATGTGTAGGGGATACCTGCAAAACCCAAATCTGTCAAATTACAGTCAGTGAGAACATCTCTAAAGGCTTCCATTTGTGGAACCATACAAGGGGTTTGTGAGAAGTGCTC
Source organism: Dactylis glomerata (assembly GCA_007115705.1). NCBI lineage: Eukaryota > Viridiplantae > Streptophyta > Magnoliopsida > Poales > Poaceae > Dactylis > Dactylis glomerata. The sequence goes on along the minus strand of QXEO01000545.1, from coordinate 3,163,356 downwards.
TTCTTGCCAGAGTGCTTCGTTAAAGTCACCCACGACAGCCACGGTAAATTTGACAACGTTTTGAGGTGTCTCAAGCTATCCCACATCAAGTATCGATTCTCCACTCGTGGTTCCCCATAAAGACAAGTTAAACACCATTGAGGAGCATTAGGAGACACACGCACGTTCACATCAATATATCTTGCATTAATACTTTGAACTTCTACAAAGATTTGCTCATGCCAAAATAAGGGTAAACCACCACTAGGACCCTCATTACTAAAATCAGCAAAACCTTTAAGACCTAACCTATGACGAAGACGCCGCATTTTATTTTTATTTTGCCTAGTCTCACAAAGAAAATCAACTTTGGACTCCAAACTTGGGAAAGGGTAGCTAGTTCACGCAATGTCGGGGCATTCCCGGCTCCCCGCTAGTTGAACGAGAGGGAACTCATTTCTCTTGGCGAGTCCACACATGTGGCCACGCCTTTTTTGCAGATGATACATGGCCAGTAGGTTTGATATTCTATTTACCCTCCTGTGTCACACTTCCTGGCCTTGTAGCTGTCTTCTGGTTTTTCTTATGGCTCCTTCCCTTCCGGTTTGAGCCCCCCGATGCACCACTTTCATAATTCAATCCCAGGGATAGGTCAAGACATTGCCCTTGCACCACTTCCTCCTCTCCGCGGCATGCTTCCCAAGGATCGTATCTGCAGCAATCATGGTGACATCCGTCGCTGATCCAAAGGAAACCTGCATGTTTGATAAACCCCACAACACGGGAATCATATCGCTAGCACTTGGCCCATCACGGTCGCTTCTACCTACTGTTCCAGGTTCGGCCCGCTTAATTTGCTCTAGTACCTCCGGGATCACTGTGTAGCTAGTTTTGCCAAGCCTGCCATCCTTTTGCAGCTCATTTTCCTCCTCGGGAAATTGTATATACGGTTAAAGGCCACTTCACCGGGGCATGGTATCATGATCTGCCATTGGCAATGTTGGTTCAACATGCATAGCATCAATCCGAGCCAGCAGGCTCTGTTCTACATCGCCGCTGACAGCCTTTTCACCCTCATCAAACCCATCCCGGTTACCTACTGCTGTAGCAAATCCCCCGTATTAACCACCTCAACAGGTCATGCCTCATCTTGGTCTGATCCAACCTGCTCCTGCTGTATATTTTTTTGCTGGTGATCATAGCTCTGTTCCATGCTCTGGTTCTTGGTAGATTTGTGTGACTCTGCTGATCCGAAGCTCACAAAGCTAATGCCTCGCCTTGCTGATCCCTGACCTTGAGGTGGAACAAAGTGCGATCTATGCTCAAATTTCTTGTATGGGCTATATCGCAATTCATAGGCCTCATAGTCCAGGGATGGCGCTCCCCACCTTATCTTCTCGCAAGTATTCTTATGGTGACCCATGAAGCCACAGTGCGTGCAGAAGTAAGGCACCCTCTCATATCTCAACTTATCCACGTTAACCGCACCTGGCTTACCTTAACCCCTGTGGTGAGCTGTGTTTGGAGGCGTCTGTCATACGGCAAGGCTACCCACACACTCAGGAACTCGTTCATATCATCAACAAAAAAACATAGTTATATCTAATCGCTAAACCAAAATACATAGATGATCTAGCTTCTTATGTGTGTCCTGGCCGGATTTTTCCGTAACCAATTTTAACAAAAGAAAATCCAATCTAGAGCTATCATGTGCTCAAGACATACCTAGTAGTTCTATGAGTCAATAAATAAAAGTCTAAAGGGCAACAATGATATGACATGGCAGGTAAAATCCATGTTAGACATCAAGCGTTGTAAGCTTTGTACGTAAAGTTTAAATTATTTATTTGTGTACACCAATGTGTAGATTTTTAGAAAATAATCAGAACACAAATATATCAATGATTATTTTATAAACATGAAAACATACACATTCTTTTGAAAAAGTATTTTCTAGCATTTTCATCTGAAGTCTGCAGGTCAACTTCTTTGGCTTCGAAAGGTGAAAGAACCTAGTGGAGAACGAAGAGGTGGAAGAATCTTCTAGGCTATATTTTAGTTTCATAGTTTAAAATTATTGAATTTCCAACACTAAATAAATCATAGAAAACTATTTTTGAATAAATATAGCCAATATAACATCATAATTGTACCTAAATATTTCGCAATCATAGATTTAATTTAGTGACCTAAATATACTGTGAGCGAAAAAATCTTCATAACTATACTCCATCTGTTCCATAATAGAAGATGTATTACAACCATTGTAGGGGTATATTCGGTGTAATAACATTTTATACTATGAGACGGAGGTACTACCTAAAGTAATCAAATAAATACAAATTCATAGGTATATAGAAATGCATCATAATCGATAGAACTGCATTTCTTGTGTAGCTTAATTGTTACTTATATTAATTTTATGGTGCATAGAACCTTATTATATGTAGTTGTGTTATATGAGTATTATGAACCCTCAATACTTATTTCTCGGATACTCCGACACAACACTAACGGTACCCTCACATTTGCGACGGTCACTGTGCTAGTTCAAATAATAATTCAAATATAAAATTTAAATAAAACTTATGGCAAATCACGTGTTTCCTTTGAGCGACCAAAGGTGCTCCACAAGATCAGCCCGAAGTCGATTGTGCTCCTCGGTATTGTGGATTTCCACTAGTCACCCCTTCATCAATCTTTGTAGTATTAGCGATATCTTGCTTGAATAGTGGCTTTTGTTTTATCAGTGTCTTGTAAGGTATTTGTGAATAATTTAATGGAAAAGTTGTGTGCATCCTTTGGATGCAGAGGATGGGGGTAAAACCTCCATTTTGAAAAAAATAAATTGAATTTTCAGTTATAAGTGTGGATTTTGTGTAATATGTAAATTATCTTCAGAATTTTGGGACACATAAATTATTGGGAAAGTTCACCAGTGTTCCCTAAAAACTTGGAAACAAGGGAGAAACATAAATTTTTTGGAGGATATGATTCTTATAGCAAAAAATCATATGATGTCGTTCGGAGCAAAGAGGAATAGCAATCCAAGATTCATTTTAAGTTCCTATGGGATAGGCTATTCCATAGGTATTTCTAAGGAAAACTAACATGATGTAAGACCTCATGTTTTCATATCCTTGTGTTTAAGATTCCTATGTTTTTTCGGTGACATCTTGGCGACGTTTTGGCAATTTTCCTATGGTTTTCACTAGTACAGAATAGGCCATTGGTAGCGCAGTGATTTTGGCTTTGGTAGCGCGGACCCGCCACGCCACCAATTTTGCGGCACTGTTCAATGCATAATAGTAATGTGGCATTGCTCGCCACCATTACCCCTAATTCTGGTGGCGTGGTGTCGGTCCCATGCTACCATATCGTTCATTCAATGGCGTGGTAGGGCACACCACCATATCGTGTGTTCGGTGGCGTGGTAGCACACGCCACAGTATCATGCGTTCAGTGGGTCGTTTTTTTTCCGTCAGGAAATATTCAATTTTTAGGACTGGGAAAACGAAAATGTGGATCTAAAACAAATTTTGATATTGATTTATAATTTCATTTATATATATACGAGATATTTATAATTACAAAACGGGAGAGGAATTGCATAAGAAGTAAACTAAAGTGGCGCTTTGCCCTTAACATCGGCGATGACACCCCGACCACAACCACCGGCAGCGTCCTCATCATCGTCGATGACGATGATGCCAGTCGCCGCCGCCAACAGACGAATAGTAGCGTTGTACCCCGCCCACTCTCCGTCGTCGGGGCGCCGGTACATCGGAGGGATGGTGAACTCGGCCCTCCAAGGCTCGGGCGGTGGTGGTGACGGTGGTGGTGGGGTCACCTCCGTCCTTGCCCTCTTCGGCGCACGGCTGGCTGGGGACTGGGCGTGGGGAGGTGAAGGTGGCTCGTCCTTAACCTCCACCTTGACCTCCGGCACCTCCACCTTGACCTCAGATGGCTCCTGCTTCACCTCCACCTTCACCTCGGGTGGCTCCTGCTTCACCTCCACCTTCACCCCCGGGGCTGACCCCGGCGCTGCCTCCTGCTTGACTTCCGTGGCCGGAGCGCGGAAAGTAACGCCCGCAGAGGAGGGGCGGCGCGAGGTTGTCGACCTTGAGGACGACATTGATGCCGCCGTTGTCGGTGCAGAAGACGCTCTCGGCATCGTGAAGTCGCGTGGCGCAGGCACTGGGAGGTCTGCGCGGAAGGCGGCGGTGACCTCCTAGAAGCTCCAGCCGTTCCACCAAACGTGGCGGCTGGCCCTGTTGTAAAGGGTGGTGCGGACGAGGCCCTCAAAGGCCTCGAGCACTGCCAGTCGTTCTTCGGCGAGGAGGGCGGGCCAGAGGTCGAAATCGGCCGCAAAGTTAGGTCGTTTTGGACCTCATCCGACAGCTCGTTGCGGCGGCGATGGATGAAGTTCTCGAGGTCGGCCCTGACCGGTAGAGGCGGGATGGCGAGCCCACCGGCACTGATCTTCCATCCTTCGGGAAGGCGGCAGTCCGACAGCACAAGCAGATTGAATGCCACCACCTGGTACGCCAGTGGCACGGTGAGGGAGCGCGGCCACATGACATGCGCTGGTGGTTCGTTGGAGCCGACGCCTCGACCACGACCATGCCGACCGCCGCTCATGCTTCCGTCCTCATCGTTGTTCGCCATCTTTGCTGCTCGCACGCTCAGAGGGACGGCTTGTTGCGGTGCCCTCGGCGGAGGGCCTGCTTATATGGTGACTTTATTTACTCTGGCTCGCGGAAGACAAAGCAGTGCCGCCGCGTGGGTAAGAGGAGACGGTGCGGCGTGGGGAACAGCAGAAGGCATGCACTGATGGTGGCTTGGCGGTCAAGGCAAGTCAATTAAACAATGTTGACCGCCTATTCGGTTTCAGCCACTCACAAGGGGGCCCATTACAAACCGGCAGCATTTTTGGATGGCCCATCACAACACATGCAAAATAGTGGCACGGTGCGGATCGCACGCCACCTAGTACCACACAGTGGTAGCGTGGGACACCTGGCACACCACACTTTAATCGTTGCCGGTGGCGTGGGGCGGTCCACGCGCTATAATTATGGCCGTGTCGGTGGCGTGGACTAACAGCGCCACGCCACGATACTATCCTAGTTTTGGCACATGTCTGGGCCCACTAACTAGCGGCGTGGACGGCCGTGCTGTCACGCTACCGGCACGCATACAATGGTAGCATGACGTGTTTTTCCACACCGCTTCTCCAAAACAGTCCGCCACCAACGACATGACCCCTATGAGCGTATCTCTACTAGTGTTTGATTCCTATAGAAATCTAGTATATATCCATCTTAACTATATTTTTCCTATTTCTACATTTTGAGTTTGCGTTTCTTTTTTTGCGAATAATTTTTTTTTGCGAATAATGAGTTTGCGTTTCAAACGGGGCTTTACGGGCTTTATGGGTTTAGGGTCGAGAAAGATCGAATTTGTACATGGATGTAGTGATCTTGGTGTTGCTAGTCCGCGTCTTCTACCAAAGCTTGAGCGCCTTGGCCACTCGGTGGATCTTGAAGTTTGTGCGCCGAATGGCATCCAAGGCCGGGAACGGCGCAACCTAGGACCCTGAAACCACCTCATTGAAGACCTACATGTGGGGCCAAAAATCATGAAAGCGAAACCTAGGAAAATGCTTGATCATGCCGTCGGTTGTTAGGAAGGGAGTGTGATTAGAGAGCAAGGTCGAGAGGGATTCCAGTTACTCCCTCCGTACCGTTTAAATCGAGGCGGATTGGTGGGCTATATACGATATGTGGCGCGATTAAAACAGAACCGAGGTAGCAGTTGACAGTGAAGAATAACACAAAACAATACACTTTTTGACTATTACGATATAAATGACGGAACAAACTAAACGAGATAGGGCCTGAGCTCCGTCAAGCTCAACCACGGTGTCTGGCGAAGACACAAAAATAAAAGTGCCCAAACAGGGGGCGCAAGCCACATAGAGATGAATAATGGATCAGCTGCAGCGGCGTGTAGTGCATCGGGCATCAGGCAGCGACGTTCACTTGCCCTTGACATATCTCCCCCCAGTAGAAAAAACTACACAGTGCAATAATGATACTAATAAGCAATATGCTTCCCGCTGCAATTCCCACCGTCGCTCCAATACTAAGCTTCCTTCCACCTATAAAATAAAACACACAGAATATTTAGCCATATATCACAACCGCGGTCAGTTTGCATATAGTTCACATCACATGAGAAAGAGAGAAGTCAGTTTACTACTAAATTTGTCCTATTACCCTCTTCCTAAGATTTCAAGAAAATCTGAAAACATTTCTAGATGTAGATATGATGTACCCAATCAAGTGCAAAAATGAACTCCAAATACATTATATTCTTAGCTATTTAAAAAAGACAAAATATGACATCTAAAATTGTGAAGGGTGCATAATTTGTACCATCAAATCCGTTAGATTTCGTCATTTTTCCACAGCCAAGAATGAAAGTTATTTTGAGTTGATTCTTTGCATGTTGATAGAGAACACATCATTATCTACATCTAATTTTTAAAAGGTTTTTTTAAAACTTCAAGCCATTTTCGAATTTTGAAAAAACTACAAAAATCCATACTCGTCTCTGAATAATCAGCACCAAGCATCACCCATGATGGATGGCGGCGCCCATGTTCGCGAACAATTGGAGGCTTGCTAGGTAGCTCCTTCATCCCGGACAGAAATTCAAGCTCTGCCGCCGGGAGGCAGGACATAAGTGGCACCGCGAGAGCCACCGGAGATGAGAGGTTGGGCGCTGGGTGGGAGGCCGGCTGGCAGCGTCTGGCACACAGTTTCTTTTGTGCTTTCCTCTGCTTACTTGTCGGCTATGGATCAGAAAAGCAGAATTCTGGGTAGAGAAAAGAGAGGAGAACGGAGAGAATTTTTTGGACAACTGACTTGCGCAGAGGACAGAAACCAGCTAGTTGTGGCAGGGTAAAACCCAGTCAGCTCGTTGGGGACTGTCTTAGACGGTTTTGTTTGTTTGAGGGAACCAAATCATCATCAAAGTTTAAGGTAGTAATCCACAAATTCGAACCGTAGGAGAGGGGGTAAATTGCGCAGTGTTCACGCACCTGAAGTCGTGGCGCCACTCCCGCTGAAGCAGGTGAAGCCGTCGTGCGGCACCTCCCGGAGCTGGCCGCAGAAGCCCCCAGCTTTCTCGCAGACGCCACACCGCCCTCCGTCCGCCGGCCTCCAGCTGACTTGGAATCCGGCCTTCAGCGCCGGGACGATGCCGTCGAGCCGGTTTATCACCGGCATGGTGACAATCTCGTGGCAGAGCCCAGCCACGTCCTCCGGAACAGGGCCGTCGCGGAAGACGTAAGAGCGGTTCTGTCCGTGCTGTAGGCACGGGACGAGGTTGTTCGCCGTGATCCCCGCGAATGGGCAGTCGAGGAGGAAGATGATCTTGCCGTTCCTGGCCGTGAGCGACAATGGTGGCGGAGAGCCCGGCGGGAGTGTGAGGTTGCGGCCGGCGACAAGCGGGCACGATCCGTTCAACGACACGCGGAGGTCGAAGAGTGTGATAGTGCGGTCGCCGGCGGGGTTGTCGCCGTAGAGGATGGCTGTCACTCCATAGTCGCCCGATGGAAGAGGCATCACGGGCGTGCCATGACGGCACTCCAACCGCAGGCTCGGGTAGCCGCAGTGGGAGGCGTTGCCCGCGCTGGCCGTGTCGTTGCCGCCGCCGACCCAGAATGGGTAGCGGATGTCCACGGCGCGGCCGCATCGATACGAGGGGCAGGCGGAGGATGTGGTGCCCGAGGCAGCCACGGTGAGGCTTGCGAGGACGATGAGCCAGAAGCCCACCGTCGTCGGCATTGTGGCGGTGAAGAGATGGCGTAGAGAGGTGGTGCTGACGGCTGGTTTATGAACTCGTTCCGAATCATGCTAATTGGCTAGTTCATGTCAATTGTATTGGCCGCCAGTTCATCTCAGCTGCATTGGGCAGTTCATGTCAATTGCAAGACACTTAACCAATTTCTATTTTGCATGACTCCCTACCGCCGCGCCTGAATCTTGATGTAATCAATTTCCAAGCGGCACTGTAAAGCTCCAGGCGGCGCATTTAATAAAAATTACATCAAGATTCTTCAATCAATTAACGACCACTACCGCCGCTGAAGCGAGCGGCTGACGCACCACTACCGTTGCTTCCATACCAAAGACGGTCGAACGTTGTTGATGACAGCCGGAAAATCTTCGTGCACGTGTCCCTAATTAAGGACCAGTGCCGCGGGGCTGTAGTTGTCACCATAGAAGATAGAACTCTTGAATTGGTCGAATCTTCTAACACCCCAAACCTAAACCTATAACACACGCAGACTGAATGTTAACGAGATCCACAGTTTCATGGGAGCAGCGACCAAACGGTTCCCCGCCCTCCTCAGAGCCACCGACAAGATCGCCGCCGACGCGGTGGATGAGGAGGCGGGTATACTTTATCCATAGCCACCATGATGATGCTTCTAATTTACCAAACTCTAAATTTAGGGACCTTCTTACAACGCAGAGCGCAGGCCCTAGGTCCCCACCCCCTCCCGCCACGAGAGCGGCAAGCAGAGCAGACGGGGACTCATCAATTTCTTGGTAGATAATGTGAAGGCGGGGCAGATGGCGGTAGAGGCTAGGCCAAAACCCTAGATCGCCGCCTCTTCTTCAAGTCGTATGACAAAAGCGATTCACAAGTTGACATAAGACCAAGTCTAAACAGAGCTAGTCATGACAACAGTAGCACACACATTGATCACTTAACATCCCCCTCAATGTCAGCGTCGACAGACAAGATGTTGAGACAAGAAAGAAAAATTAAAAAATAACGGCAGTATGCAAGCCTTTTATGAATATATCAGCAAACTGAAAACTTGTGGGAACATGCAGTACTCCAACTTCGCCGAGAGCATCTTTCTTCTTGACAAAGTGGATGTCGATTTCAATGTGTTTTGTATGCCAATGTCGCACAAAAATCATTAAAAAGTAAACAGCAGAATGTGTTTTTGTAACATCCTAAAAAAATTCAAATTTTGGAATATGTTAAAAAAAGAAATTAAAGTAATTAAATTGATAGTCTTTCTTCCAAATTCACAATGAAAACTTTTGGAATATAATTTAAATAGTACTTAATGCCCATGCATTGCCACAGAAAATTGCATTTCTTTTGTGCCTCATGAAAATTTGCATTGTGTTTATCAAAATGTAACATATAACGTCAACAAAAATACATGGTTTTAGGTGAAGTGGTTTTACCGGCTGCGAGACGGATGCACTTTTGAACAATTTTGTGACAAACTCTGATTTCTTCTCAGTTACACCACTCCACATATTTTCCCTCTCTAGTCTGTTAAAACCTTGGTTTTGTTTGTTTTTTCACCTTGAGACTCCTCAACTTTGTATTTATCCCTCTTTTTGGTGCGTCCAGCATAAATTGTCAGATAATATTTTCCCCTCAGATATTCTTCCTCATCTCTACTCTCCTCTGGGCCCTAGCTCCCCACCCCAAATCTTCTCCCTTTGCCTCCCTCTTACCTCACTCCCTATGACAGGAACATAAAGTAAACATTATTCATGTCAAAATGGACTCCTAACCCTAAAGGAATTTCCCTGAAATATAATCGGGAGGATGAACGCCAAGCATTTGTCCCGGGCACAATGGACTTATTTTACTTACCTGAAGTTAGCATAAAAAATCAAGCCGGGAAAAGGGCATTATACAATTATTGATGATTTTTCTTAAAAAAAAATCAAGATCACATCAAATATTTTGGCCCTTATATCACTGATCAACCAGTTACGCTAGGTCCAAATACATGACAAGGAAATCAGACAAATGTTATTCAAAATACACCTTTTTCACAAATCTGATCGATGCAACGATAAGACATCAAAGTTCCTGAAGTTACATAATTCCTATTAGATAATATCCCAAGTGGTCACAAAGAAAAAATAAAGGTTGATTACTCAAGTCAACATAAATATGAAATGGTTGTTAGGGGTCAATCATAAATGAGAGGTTTATTTCAAATGATAGTCACATGTCAACTTATAAACTGCAGCCCGTGAAATGATGCCATGGAGTGGCAATTGATTAGGGAATGACCAATGGAATTTGGAAAGATAGTGCATCTGAGTCATACGAGATGGATATATATGCCTCTATACATCAAGGAGACCCTCATTTCCCATTACACAGTCTTCAGGTTACACACTGTATAATGTCAATGCATTCATGGAAGCCAACTGTCAGCTTCAAACTGCCAAATAATATCTCCGGATCCATCTGAAAACTTTGTCCCCATAGTCACAACAACACATGCAAGAGGTCCTCCTCCTTTTTTTTTGAAAGCATAATATATTAAAAATAAACCTGCTAGCAAGCCGCCTCATTAAAAACCTTCCAGTCCCCTTAGGTACCCTGGTAAGGAAAAGAGTGCGTCTGAAACTTGCTAGCACCATCACAGTACTGTTACATCACTTGGGAGTTTGCTAAGAATAAACCTAGGGGGTTCATCGTCCCAAGTACAAGAACTACCAGAATTAAACGAAACTTTAGCAAGCTCATGTGCTACCTGATTGGCTTCTCTATTACAATGCTCAATAGAAACCGATCCAAAGCCACTCCAAAGTATAATACAGTCATAAAAAATAGCTGCAGAAGATGTCACTGAAAAACCCCCGTTCTGCATAGTTTCGACCACCTGGACATAGTCTGTCTGAATAGTAAAGTTGTTGCATCCAATTCGTTGTGCCAGCACAAGTCCTTCACGGAGCGCATAAGCTTCTGCCATTGGAGCATCCACCACATGAGGTAAAAACAGTTGTGATGCAGCAACACAATGTCCAGTGTAGTCTCTAATAACAACTCCTGTTGCTCCTCTTCCAGAATCCACATCAAAAGTTGCATCTATATTAATCATTAGTTTTCCTTCCAACGGCCTCTTCCATCCCTCTTTTTGTTTCACTTGCGGGTTTTTTGAAGCTCTCATATAATTTGTAGCCATTGCCACGATTGACATGGATGAACGAGACGGAGTTTGCACATTTTCACCGTGCACTTTTTGCCTCCTCTCCCACCAAATGTACCAACCAGCAGTCAAGACTAACTCAGCAAATCTGATATCTTCAAGAGACGATAAACGACCTCCCCGCAAAATAATGTCCTGCACCACCACGGATCAAGACCTATCAAGATGCAGCATCTCATGCACTTGGTTAGATATACCCAAGCACCTCCAGATCTCCTCCGCTCTAGCACATGTAAAGAGCATATGCTTGATATCTTCACACCCTCCCATGCAAATTGGGCATCCCCCTTGATTGCCAATATGCCTATTAGCCAGCACACCTCGACATGGAATCATACCATGTAAAACTCTCCATCCAAAAATCTTGATTTTACTCGGAATTTCAAGACTCCATAGCTTATTCCAAATTGGGTTACTCGCACTCTGAGCAATATTTTGATTCCTATCATGTCTCCCAAATTGGTAATCCCATTGACGGTAGTACGCGGATCTGACTATGAACAACCCAATTTTGTTAAAGTGCCACGCTATAAAATCCTCTCTATCAGGTGTCAATGGTATTTGCAATATCCTCTGGACATCTATCGGCCAAAAAATGGGCTCAATTAAATCCGAGTCCCATTGTCCATCAATCGGATTAATCAGATCACTCACATTTTGGAGAATATTAGTACCTTTTGGTGTCATAATCTTCAGATTGTGACTTGAAGGTATCCAACTATCCTCCCAGATATTTATTTGAGTACCATCTCCTACCCTCCAAATATAGCCTTTTTGAAACACTCCAAACCAGCCATTATACTTTGCCAAGTGAAAGAACTCCCACTCTTTAGTTTAGCACTTAGTAACCGACCATCTGGATAATACTTTGCTCTTAGTACCCTTGCACATAAAGATTCTGGTTCACTCAAAAGCCTCCAAACCTGTTTTGCCAACATAGAAAGATTAAAACAATGTAAGTCTCTAAACCCCATACCTCCACTATTCTTTGGAATACAAAGTTTCCACCATGCTTTCCAGTGCATATGTTTTTGCTCTTCCTCATCACCCCACCAGAACTGAGAGATGGCATCAGATATTCCTTTACATATATTCTTCGGAATTTTGAAAACCATCATAGCAAAAACTGGTATAGCCTGAGCAATAGCCTTTATTAAAATCTCCTTCCCTCCCAAACTCATCAACTTTTCCTTCCAGCCACTAATTCTTGCAATAACCCGATCCACCAAATGTCTAAAGCATTCACTCTTATCCATTCCGATCATAGCCGGCAAGCCAAGATATTTATCACTTAGTGATTCAGTCATTATATTTAAAATTTGGCATACCTCAGCTCAATCATCCACCACCATATTGGTACTAAAGAAAACACTTGATTTATCTTCACTGATCTTCTGACCTGAGCTTAAACAATAGCTATCCAAGATTTCCTTCAGCTTCAAAGCATTCTTCATGTCTGCATGCATAAGGATTAAAGAGTCATCTGCGAATAACAAGTGAGAAACCATTGGCGCATCACGACACACCCGCACCCCTTCAATTTCACCTCTTGTTTCGGCCCCCTTCAGCATGCTTGATAAACCCTCAGCCACAAGCAGAAATAAGTAAGGGGACAAAGGGTCCCCCTGTCTTAGACCTCTCGTCGGAACAAACACATCGGTCTCCATAGAATTAAATCTAACATTATAATTAACTGAGGAAACACACTCCATTATCATATCCACCCATCTCCTAGAGAACCCCATTTTTAGCATAATCTTCTCCAAATATCTCCACTCAACCCTGTCATAAGCTTTGTGCATATCTAACTTGACTGCACACAAACCCTTCTTACCCTTCTTTTTCTTCATAGCATGTATACTCTCATAAGCCAGAAGTATATTATCCGTTATCATTCTACCAGGAACAAAAGCGCTCTGATGATCGCTAATAATCTCAGGAAGGTAAATTTTTAGCCGGTTCGCCAACTTTTTTTAGATAATCTTGTACACCACATTGCATAAGCTAATTGGCCTAAACTGTGATATCTTGCTTGGATTATCAATCTTCGGAATCATCATGATAGTTGTACTATTCCAACCATCAGGAACTAAAGTATTATTCACTGCATTCAGAACCTCCTTTATTAGATCATCCCCTAGCATATCCCAGAACCGTTTATAAAAAACAGCATGTAATCCATCCGGGCCAGGGGCCTTCAAATCCCCTATACTCCACAAAGCCTTTTTAACTTACTCTACCGTGAACGGGGTTGTGAGTCCTCTGTTCATATCATCTGTAACCAGTCGTTGAACATCCGCCAAAACACCATCCTCTAGATCTATAACTTCTGATTCAAAAAGATTTGAGAAATAATTAAAAGCAACCCCGCACATAGCATCTCTATCTTCATGCCTAACTCCATTCTCATCAACAAGCCCTTTTATAGTGTTTTGCTTTTTCCTTTTTGAAGCAAAGTTATGGAAAAAATTAGTATTCCTGTCACCATATTTTAACCAATTTGCACGGGCTCGTTGCACCCAAAACATCTCCTCCTTTTCTAGAGTAACCTCAATCTGTAACTGAATTTCCTTCTGAGCCGCCAGAGTTGCATCATTCATTGGACCTCTCCTCAGTTGCTCTAAATCTTTTTTAAGCTCCTTCAACCTTCTAGTTGGCCCCTTCAAAATTTGCTTATCCCATGTATGTAATTCCGAATGAACATCATTTACTTTCTCCATTAGGGAAAGCTCCTCTCCTCTTGCCTTTGCCCTTTCCCAGGCTGCTTTCACCATTTCTTCTACCGTATCCTCCTGGAGCCATCTAGCCTCAAATCTCTTTTTCTCATTCAGAATCGCATGAGTGTTGGACAAATATTCTGTATCCACTAAAACTGGACGATGATCAGAACGAGTTGTTTCACTATTTATGAGACTGGCATGCGGGAAACAGTTATTCCAACTATTATTGACCACCCCTCTATCCAGTCTTTCTCTCAACATTCCCCTTCTCCATGTGAATAGATCACCTACATATCCCATATCTTCAAGCTCACAGTCCTTCAAAGCATCATGAAAATCATGCATTGCTTGTTGAGATCTAGGCCGACCACCCTCCTTCTCATAATTAAACAGAATTTCATTGAAGTCACCTAGTACCAACCATGGCATTTGCATCTGACCATGGAGGTTACGTAGAGCATCCCAAGTCACATGCTTTTGGCTCCCATTTGGTTCACCATAAATTCCAGTAAACCTCCAGTTTACGTCATCCTCACAAACAACATCAATATAATTTTTTGTAATCCCATGCACAATTATCTTTGTCTCTCTTCTCCACAACATCAGCAGCCCACCACTTCGGCCATCACTCTCAAAAATACTCAAAAGATCAAAACCCAACTTTCTCCTTAACTTTTCTGCCCTAGCTTTATCCAAATGTGTCTCGGACAAGAAAAACACATCCGGTTTAATTTACTTCTGGAGATCCAGAAGTGCTCGAACTGCCCGGCGGTTCCGAAGCCCGCGGCAGTTCAGTCCACAGAGTTTCATTGCTCCCGGCAATCCTCCTCACTGGAGGTCACCGATCCCATCATATCATCAATTTCGACACCATTCACCAACTTCTTCTGCCACTTTGGAGCTTGCACCTTTTGAGGTGTAGATATCAGACCATCACCGGTCATCACACCCTTGCCAAATTCAAGCAAATTTACTTGCTCAGCCACTCTTCCTTAATTTGGTGGTACATTAATCAGAGCACCCTCAGAGCCTTTTAATATGCCCTCACTCCCAATCAATTGCTTACAGATAACACGGCCCCCCTCAACATCATCAGGAGCGATATCCATATCTGAGCTTTCAAATTCATTTGCATCCCCTGGATTACGACCTCTACCTCTTCCCCGTCCACCAAAACCCCCTCGGTTACCTCTTCCTCTACCTCCTTCCATAGGAATGCTTGGTTCAAAGACAACCTTCAGCCAATCACCCCATTGACACTGATCTTCTTCATGTACACCATCACCGCATTCCATCACTTCATGGCCCATAAGTCCGCAGAACTTGCAGAAAACTGGCAATTTTTCATATTGTATAGGATACTTCTTCCTTTCTTTTAAGGTTATTGGCACAAATCGCACTAAAGGTTTATTTAGGTCAAGATGAACCCTAGCTTGCAGATATTTTGAAGGATTAATCTTCCCTTCATTGACAATCACCACAAACGGTGGTTCCCCAACCTTCTTTGCTACGTTTTCAGCTAGTTCTTTCTTTTTCATCAAACCCTCTAGAATACCCTGAATACGGGTCCAAACTGGAATTCTATCCAACTTATACTCATCAACATTTGTGAACCCATCATATTCTGCCATTACCAGAGCCGCTCCACGGAATAACCACGGTCCCCCATCAATTACTCTTGACCAGTCTCCTAGACAATGAAATTGGGCAAGAAACAAATTCTCACCTTTTGCTTTGAAGGTTACCTCCTGTGCTGATGCCCATGCATTGCGCATCTGCTTAAACATAGCCGCATGACTGAAAGGTTTTGTAGTATGAACCCTAAAAATCAATAGCCATCTGACATCCCCAATCAACTCATCAATTTCTTCAGAAACATCCAGATCCATTTCCTCCTCTCCCACCAAATTAAGCCCTTCAAATCGATCCTCCAACTCCTTGTCAAACTCAGACGTACCTGAAGCCCCTGCGCCATCCATGCCGATCCCAATGGATCCATCTTGTTTCTCATGATCCATTGCTGGAATCATGTCTCCACCGCTGGAGCCCCTGCTGGTGCCAAGTTGACGTGGGAAAGTGTAGTTGATGTGGGAGCTTCTTCTTCTTCAACCCCCGGCAACGGTGCCAGAAAACTTGTTGATAGCGCGGTGATGATGATGCCAGAAAGCTTGTTGGCGTTTGTTGATGAAGTAAAATGACCGGCCAGTTGGAAAACCCCAAGAGAAGGTTTTGATGAATATAGCAGCAAGTTTTGCCTTAGTTAAGAACCAAGGTATATCGATCAGGCGAAGAGCAGACAATACGACTGAAGGTGATGCTTGCTAGTTTGCGACGGCTTCGGACAATTTATATATGGCGCCTCTTCCAAGCTTTGCTTGCTAGCTACAACGCGGAACCTGCACACAACACAACCAAATACTTTTCTCCCAACTTGCGATGAGGTTGTCAATCTCACCGGTTTGCTTGAAACAAAGGTTATGAGCGTATCGAGTGGAAAACAGTAGAAGTATGCGAGTAAAGTAAATAGTGTGAGTAAAGTAAATAGGTGATAGCAATATGATGGAAATAGGACCGGGGTCCACAGTTCACTAGTGGTGTCTCTCCATAAGATAAATAACACATGCTGGGTAAACAAATTACAGTTGGGCAATTGATAGAATAAAGATAAACGTGATATGTCAAGAAGATCACTATGCGATTTACTCTGGGCATTAAAACAAAATACATAGACCGCCATCCAACTGCATCTATGACTAATAATCCACTTGTGGCAAATCAATCCGAGAACTCCACAAGTATTAAGTTCCGAACAACAGATAATTGCATTAAGCAAAGTGTGTAATGTAAACAAAGCATATGCCCTTGAGCATATGAATGTTGTTTTCCCCATAGTAGCAACAGCACATCTACAACCTTAGAGGTTTCTGTCACTCCCCCAGATTAAATAGAGGCATGAACCCACTATCGAGCATAAATACCCCCTCTTGGAGTCACTAGCAACTACTCGGCCAAGATAGCTAGTAACAACGGAGAGCATGCAAGATCATAAACAACATAGAGATAACATAAGATATATTTCAGTATAGCAACTCAATCATAACACCAATATTCATCGGATCCCAACAAACCAAACATGTAGAATTACATAACGGTGATCTCAATCATGTAGGGCAGCTCATGAGATCTAAACATGAAGCACATGGTGGAGAAGACAACCATCTAGCTACTGCTATGGACCCATAGTCCAAGGTGGACTACTCACTCATCGCTCCGGAGGCAAGCATGGCAATGAAGAAGACCTCTGGTGGTGATTCCCCTCTCCGACAGGGTGCCGGGAAGAGCTTCTGGACCCTCCCGATTTTTGGGTCGACGGCGGCGGCGGATCGCGATGTGTTCTGGAAAATTGATCGGGTACTTAGGTTTTTCTCGTCGGGGGGGTCTTTATAGACGAAGGGGCATCGTCAGGAGTGGACCGAGACGGTCTCACTCATAGGGGGCACGGCCCAACTCCTAGCCACGCCGCCCTGGTGTGAGGGCCCCTCGTGGCCCCACTCCATCTCCTCTTCGGATCTCTGGAATCTTCTAGGAAAAAGAGACTTCAGGAAATTGTTTCATCCAATTCCGAGAATATTTCCTGTGTATCACTCTGAAACCCAAAAATAGCAGAAAACAGGGAACTGGCACTGTGGCGACTTGTTAATAGGTTAGTTCCAAAAAATGCATAAAAGTGCCACGAAGTGTAACGAAACAGTAGGCAAATGGTGTAAAAACAAGCATGGAGCATAAAAAATTATAGATACGTTGGAGACGTATCAAGCATCCCCAAGCTTAACTCCTGCTCGTCCTCGAGTAGGTAAGTGATAACAAAAGAATAATTTTTGGGGTGACATGCACCTACACAATCTTGATCGTATATGTAAGCATTTGTGAGCTGGGATCATAAGAACTTAAAACATGGGCATGAAAGATATAATCTTGACAATAGAAACTTAGCAACCATGTTGTAAACATGAAAATGAACACAAACAAAAGATCATGAAAATGAAACAATGAAAGTCAAACGTGTGTTCAAATCATAAAGAAAAACATACAAATGGTTTTCAGCTTGTCCTTCATGGAGAGCAAAACATAAATGCATAGGACACCTTCAAGTTTAAGAGGGCGACTAGATACAAATAATTTGAGAACAAGTGAAACCAACAATATGAATCAATCAATAAAAACTTTGGGACAATGCACATTATACTAAGAATGACAACTATGCTCTCTTATGGTGCATAAAGAAATAAGGTGGTGACTCAACATAAAAGTAAAAGAAAGGCCCTTCGCAGAGGGAAGCAGTGATTGCAAGTTTTATAGACCTTCAAAAATTATGTTACTTGCTGGCTTTGAGCTCTCATTGCCCCCATCATAAGCATCTTGAATGGTTAGAGTTAATGCGAGAACAATTATGATGCATATGCTTGACAAATCATAAGTCGAAAACCTCGTGTCCCGTGAATACGAGTACTTAAACCTCATGCTACTTTACTTAGAGTCCTAAGCAAGGCTCTTGTTATTGTAAGTATATATGTATCATCGAAAACCGCCAACGGGGTACCTCCGTGCCCGATGACATGGAACAATCCCACATCAAAATGATAGGACAAGCAGACAATGAATACCTTGACATCTCTTTTATTTGCCATTTGTTTAGCTTTTTATTGTGAGATGTGTCGTCGAATGTCCACCATGGGTATGCTGCAAATTTCCACCATGAATTATGCATGGCTTAGATTAGCGGCCCAGGCGTTTCCCTAACACATATACAAACTCCATGATCCCCACAAGATTCCCAATTCATTTCACACCACGGGCATCCATAAACAAAAGATCACGATATCAACTCAAATAAGAAGTGCAATGTTGAAAGTTTGCCCCATGACAGCATGGATGGGCTAGAATCCAACTTACAACTTGCAAGCATAACAACTCAACATAAGAGACCACAATGTCAAAAAAATTAGAACAGGAAAAAGTAAAGTGTGCCTTCCGGTTCGTGAGAGCTTTACTGACCAATTTTTGCATAACACTGGTAAGAGTTTAATTTGAAGAGAAGATAAAAGCAAGTCAAATTTACTTGGAATAGAAAATTGCTGGTAGGTATGTATGGTGGACACAATGGAAAACTTTGGCTTTTAGGAGTTGGATGCACGAGTAGAGCTCATACTCAGTACAAGGCGAGGGCTAGCAAAAGACTGGGAGCGACCAACTAAGAGAGCAATAATGGCCATAATCATGCAAAGCGACAAAGCGACATTAAAAGAAGCATAAGATGTCATCAAAAGTCAAAAACTAAATGATCATAGAGGCTATTGGCGAATTTGTAAGAGTCTAACATGTGTGAGCATGCGCCAAGTCAACCCAAATAAAGCATCAAGGAGAAAACCAAAATAATGCTTCCATACAATAAAAACAATGCATGCTTTTTTTTCAAAGGCTCATTAAGCAATCTCAGTTATTTGAGACAAGTCATGTTACAGCAAAACCACTAAGCATACTATCAAAAAGACATCAAGCATGACATGAAAAAGCCTAAGCCGCAGTCTACACAAGCTCCTTCTTATACCACTTTTTTGCATAAATCTTTTTCTCTTTTCCAACACCATTTGAAATTTTTAAAGACACCTCTTTTGATGAAAACCAATAAAGATCAGAGGCAAAAATACACCTTGATGAAAAGATATGACAAGGTCTGAACGCAAATCAAGGCGAAAACGAAAACCAAAAGCAGTAGCCGAAAAAGAAGAACACTCGTTGAACGATAAGAGTGAAAAACGGAGTGTTCTTGGCAAATGAAAAGCAAGTACATCTCCTCCAAAAGAAATTTGTTGGGGTCCAACCATTTATTGCAGCAAACAAAACTAAGCTAACTAAGATAACTAAAACAACTGACGCTCCAAGAAAAACACATAGTGCATGAAGCAATAAAAATATAGTGTCTTGAAAGGTGACCTGATTTTTGCCGATGAAGAAGGGGTGCCTCGGGGGCATCCCCAAGCTTTGACGCTTGTACTTCTTGGATATTTCTTGGGGTGATGCATGGGCATCCCCAAGCTTGAGCTTTTGTCCATTCTTCAACTCATCTCATCATTCTCCAATCCCTACACTTGAAAACTTCCTTCATACAAAACTAAACACAAGTCTATTAGCAACATTAGTGCAGGCATAACATATAATCAACCTCTTTTTGCTTCAGGTTTCAACCCAAATCCACCACATATAAAGTATATACTACTGTAGCAACTTCTCCAAAAGTTCCGTGATCAAAAGAACTCAAAAAGAAAGCGATAAAGCGGCAAAAACGAATAGTGGCAGGAATCTGTCAAAACAGAACAGCTGACAAAGGTTGAATTTTTTAGGGGTTTTCTGTTGCTCAAATCAAAAAGTGTTCAACTAACGAAAGTTTGGATATAACCTGGGGCATATGCACAAGAAATTTTTGGTCCAAAAGATATACAGAGAATGTATATGAATTTTTACGGTGCAACACCAAAAACAGTTTTAGGACAGCAACATCCCCAAATCTTTACCTCACTCGAATTAGAGGCTTCTCTTGGCACAACAATAAAATAAAAAGGATAAGGAGCGGTCATTACAGTAGTAATGACTTCCAAGACTCAAATAAAAGAAAAAGTACTGGAAATAAAATATTGGGTTATCTCCCAAGAGTGCTTTTCTTTAACGCCTTTGAGATAGGCGCAGAAAATTTGCGAATCAAGTAACATCAAGAGGAGCATTAAGATCATCTGCAGGGATCTTTTCAACAATGAAGGAAAATGTGTCCAAATGAGTTTTTGAAGATCCTTTATGATCACTCTTTGGTACACTACTTTCATCAAAAGGATTTTCAGGGCAAATCCAACTGGAATTCTTTTCCCAAGCATCATGAATTCCTATAAGTTCATAAGGTATTGCACTCTAAAATCTTCATTGGGTGTACCAACAACCACTACAGGTGAGCCAAGCTTATTAAACTTCTTAAAAACTTTCCTAGCCTTAATTGCAACATCTCTAAATTCTATGCGTAAAGTTTCCAAGATAAAAGCTTTCTTTTCGGGATCCTCAATTTCATGAAGCTTAAGGAACATGTATTGCAAAAAAGGATTAAGGCTAGCAAACCTAGCTTCTAACATGCAAACTAAATAAGCAGAAGCAACTTCATAACTAGGAGCTAGCTCAACCAAAGACTTTTCCTCAACTTCCTTATGCATACTAATGTGATTAAAGAACTCCTCAATGTGACTTTTTCCAATAATTGAACCACTACCTACTGAGAGGTCCTCCAGAACGTACTTAGGGAACAGCATGATAAACTGAAAGTAAAGAAATAACAACTACCAAGGATTCTAATTTTTTTGGGTTTTTGATATAAAATGATGCAAGTAAAAATAAAGTAAAGCAAAACTTAAAACAAAGTAAAGGATGTGTGTGCAAAAAACTCCCCTTGCTGAGGTCTTCCACTTCTTCCCCGGCAACGGCGCCAGAAAACTTGTGTTGGTGCCAAGTTGACGTGAGAAAGTGTAGTTGATGTGGGAGCTTCTTCTTCTTCAATCCCCGGCAACGGCGCCAGAAAGCTTGTTGATGGCACGGTGATGATGATGCCAGAAAGCTTGTTGGCGTTTGTTGATGAAGTAAAATGACCGGCCAGTTGCAAAACCCCTAGAGAAGGTTTTGATGAATATAGCAGCAAGTTTTCCCTCAGTTAAGAACCAAGGTATATCGATCAGGAGAAGAGCAGACAATACGACTGAAGGTGATGCTAGCTAGTTTGCGACGGCTTCGGACAATTTATATATGGTGCCTCTTCCAAGCTTTGCCTGCTAGCTGCAACACGGAACCTGCACACAACACAACCAAATACTTTGCTCCCAACTTGCGATGAGGTTGTCAATCTCACCGGTTTGCTTGAAACAAAGGTTATGAGCGTATCGAGTGGAAAACAGTAGAAGTATGCGAGTAAAGTAAACAGTGCGAGTAAAGTAAATAGGTGATAGCAATATGATGGAAATAGGACTGGGGTCCATAGTTCACTAGTGGTGTCTCTCCATAAGATAAATAACACATGCTGGGTAAACAAATTACAGTTGGGCAATTGATAGAATAAAGATAAACGTGATATGTCAAGAAGATCACTATGCGATTTACTCTGGGCATTACAACAAAATACATAGACCGCCATCCAACTGCATCTATGACTAATAATCCACTTGTGGCGAATCAATCCGAGAACTCCACAAGTATTAAGTTGCGAACAACAGATAATTGCATTGAGCAAAGTGTGTAATGTAAACAAAGCATATGCCCATGAGCATATGAATGTTGTTTCCCCCTAGTAGCAACAGCACATCTACAACCTTAGAGGTTTCTGTCACTCCCCCAGATTAAATAGAGGCATGAACCCACTATCGAGCATAAATACCCCCTCTTGGAGTCACTAGCAACTACTCGGCCAAGATAGCTACTAACAACGGAGAGCATGCAAGATCATAAACAACATAGAGATAACATAAGATATATTTCAGTATAGCAACTCAATCAGAACACCAATATTCATCGGATCCCAACAAACCAAACATGTAGAATTACATAACGGTGATCTCAATCATGTAGGGCAGCTCATGAGATCTAAACATGAAGCACATGGTGGAGAAGGCAACCATCTAGCTACTGCTATGGACCCATAGTCCAAGGTGGACTACTCACTCATCGCTCCGGAGGCAAGCATGGCGATGAAGAAGACCTCTGGTGGCGATTCCCCTCTCCGGCAGGGTGCCAGGAAGAGCTTCTGGACCCTCCCGATCTTCGGGTCGACGGCGGTGGCGGATCGCGATGTGTTCTAGAAAATTGATCGGGTACTTAGGTTTTTCTCGTCGGGGGGTCTTTATAGGCGAAGGGGCATCGTCAGGAGTGGACCGAGGCGGTCTCAGACATAGGGGGCGCGGCCCAGCCCCTGGCCGCACCGCCCTGGTGTGAGGGCCCCTCGTGGCCCCACTCCATCTCCTCTTCGGATCTCTGGAAGCTTCCAGAAAAAATAAGACTTCAGGAAATTGTTTCATCCAATTCCGAGAATATTTCCTGTGTATCACTCTGAAACCCAAAAATAGCAGAAAACAAGGAACTGGCACTGTGGCGACTTGTTAATAGGTTAGTTCCGGAAAATGCATAAAAGTGCCACGAAGTGTAACGAAACAGTAGGCAAATGGTGTAAAAACAAGCATGGAGCATAAAAAATTATAGATACGTTGGAGACGTATCAAGCATCCCCAAGCTTAACTCCTGCTCGTCCTCGAGTAGGTAAGTGATAACAAAAGAATAATTTTTGGGGTGACATGCACCTACACAATCTTGATCGTATATGTAAGCATTTGTGAGCTGGGATCATAAGAACTTAAAACATGGGCATGAAAGATATAATCTTGACAATAGAAACTTAGCAACCATGTTGTAAACATGAAAATGAACATAAACAAAAGATCATGAAAATGAAACAATGAAAGTCAAACGTGTGTTCAAATCATAAAGAAAAACATACAAATGGTTTTCAGCTTGTCCTTCATGGAGAGCAAAACATAAATGCATAGGACACCTTCAAGTTTAAGAGGGCGACTAGATACAAATAATTTGAGAACAAGTGAAACCAACAATATGAATCAATCAATAAAAACTTTGGGACAATGCACATTATACTAAGAATGACAACTATGCTCTCTTATGGTGCATAAAGAAATAAGGTGGTGACTCAACATAAAAGTAAAAGAAAGGCCCTTCGCAGAGGGAAGCAGTGATTGCAAGTTTTATAGACCTTCAAAAATTATGTTACTTGCTGGCTTTGAGCTCTCATTGCCCCCATCATAAGCATCTTGAATGGTTAGAGTTAATGCGAGAACAATTATGATGCATATGCTTGACAAATCATAAGTCGAAAACCTCGTGTCCCGTGAATACGAGTACTTAAACCTCATGCTACTTTACTTAGAGTCCCAAGCAAGGCTCTTGTTATTGTAAGTATATATGTATCATCGAAAACCGCCAACGGGGTACCTCCGTGCCCGATGACATGGAACAATCCCACATCAAAATGACAGGACAAGCAGACAATGAATACCTTGACATCTCTTTTATTTGCCATTTGTTTAGCTTTTTATTGTGAGATGCGTCGTCGAATGTCCACCATGGGTATGCTGCAAATTTCCACCATGAATTATGCATGGCTTAGATTATCGGCCCAGGCGTTTCCCTAACACATATACAAACTCCATGATCCCCACAAGATTCCCAATTCATTTCACACCGCGGGCATCCATAGACAAAAGAGCACGATATCAACTCAAATAAGAAGTGCAATGTTGAAAGCTTGCCCCATGACAGCATGGATAGGCTAGAATCCAACTTACAACTTGCAAGCATAACAACTCAACATAAGAGACCACAATGTCAAAAAAATTAGAACAGGAAAAAGTAAAGTGTGCCTTCCGGTTCGTGAGAGCTTTACTGACCAATTTTCGCATAACACTGGTAAGAGTTTAATTTGAAGAGAAGATAAAAGCAAGTCAAATTTACTTGAAATAGCAAATTGCTAGTAGGTATGTATGGTGGACACAATGGAAAACTTTGGCTTTTAGGAGTTGGATGCACGAGTAGAGCTCATACTCAGTACAAGGCGAGGGCTAGCAAAAGACTGGGAGCGACCAACTAAGAGAGCAATAATGGCCATAATCATGCAAAGCGACAAAGCGACATTAAAAGAAGCATAAGATGTCATCAAAAGTCAAAAACTAAATGATCATAGAGGCTATTGGCGAATTTGTAAGAGTCTAACATGTGTGAGCATGCGCCAAGTCAACCCAAATAAAGCATCAAGGAGAAAACCAAAATAATGCTTCCATACAATAAAAACAATGCATGCTTTTTTTTCAAAGGCTCATTAAGCAATCTCAGTTATTTGAGACAAGTCATGTTACAGCAAAACCACTAAGCATACTATCAAAAAGACATCAAGCATGACATGAAAAAGCCTAAGCCGCAGTCTACACAAGCTCCTTCTTATACCACTTTTTTGCATAAATCTTTTTCTCTTTTCCAACACCATTTGAAATTTTTAAAGACACCTCTTTTGATGAAAACCAATAAAGATCAGAGGCAAAAATACACCTTGATGAAAAGATATGACAAGGTCTGAACGCAAATCAAGGCGAAAACGAAAACCAAAAGCAGTAGCCGAAAAAGAAGAACACTCGTTGAACGATAAGAGTGAAAAACGGAGTGTTCTTGGCAAATGAAAAGCAAGTACATCTCCTCCAAAAGAAATTTGTTGGGGTCCAACCATTTATTGCAGCAAACAAAACTAAGCTAACTAAGATAACTAAAACAACTGACGCTCCAAGAAAAACACATAGTGCATGAAGCAATAAAAATATAGTGTCTTGAAAGGTGACCTGATTTTTGCCGATGAAGAAGGGGTGCCTCGGGGGCATCCCCAAGCTTTGACGCTTGTACTTCTTGGATATTTCTTGGGGTGATGCATGGGCATCCCCAAGCTTGAGCTTTTGTCCATTCTTCAACTCATCTCATCATTCTCCAATCCCTACACTTGAAAACTTCCTTCATACAAAACTAAACACAAGTCTATTAGCAACATTAGTGCAGGCATAACATATAATCAACCTCTTTTTGCTTCAGGTTTCAACCCAAATCCACCACATATAAAGTATATACTACTGTAGCAACTTCTCCAAAAGTTCCGTGATCAAAAGAACTCAAAAAGAAAGCGATAAAGCGGCAAAAACGAATAGTGGCAGGAATCTGTCAAAACAGAACAGCTGACAAAGGTTGAATTTTTTAGGGGTTTTCTGTTGCTCAAATCAAAAAGTGTTCAACTAACGAAAGTTTGGATATAACCTGGGGCATATGCACAAGAAATTTTTGGTCCAAAAGATATACAGAGAATGTATATGAATTTTTACGGTGCAACACCAAAAACAGTTTTAGGACAGCAACATCCCCAAATCTTTACCTCACTCGAATTATAGGCTTCTCTTGGCACAACAATAAAATAAAAAGGATAAGGAGCGGTCATTACAGTAGTAATGACTTCCAAGACTCAAATAAAAGAAAAAGTACTGGAAATAAAATATTGGGTTATCTCCCAAGAGTGCTTTTCTTTAACGCCTTTGAGATAGGCGCAGAAAATTTGCGAATCAAGTAACATCAAGAGGAGCATTAAGATCATCTGCAGGGATCTTTTCAACAATGAAGGAAAATGTGTCCAAATGAGTTTTTGAAGATCCTTTATGATCACTCTTTGGTACACTACTTTCATCAAAAGGATTTTCAGGGCAAATCCAACTGGAATTCTTTTCCCAAGCATCATGAATTCCTATAAGTTCATAAGGTATTGCACTCTAAAATCTTCATTGGGTGTACCAACAACCACTACAGGTGAGCCAAGCTTATTAAACTTCTTAAAAACTTTCCTAGCCTTAATTGCAACATCTCTAAATTCTATGCGTAAAGTTTCCAAGATAAAAGCTTTCTTTTCGGGATCCTCAATTTCATGAAGCTTAAGGAACATGTATTGCAAAAAAGGATTAAGGCTAGCAAACCTAGCTTCTAACATGCAAACTAAATAAGCAGAAGCAACTTCATAACTAGGAGCTAGCTCAACCAAAGACTTTTCCTCAACTTCCTTATGCATACTAATGTGATTAAAGAACTCCTCAATGTGACTTTTTCCAATAATTGAACCACTACCTACTGAGAGGTCCTCCAGAACGTACTTAGGGAACAGCATGATAAACTGAAAGTAAAGAAATAACAACTACCAAGGATTCTAATTTTTTTGGGTTTTTGATATAAAATGATGCAAGTAAAAATAAAGTAAAGCAAAACTTAAAACAAAGTAAAGGATGTGTGTGCAAAAAACTCCCCTTGCTGAGGTCTTCCACTTCTTCCCCGGCAACGGCGCCAGAAAACTTGTGCTGGTGCCAAGTTGACGTGAGAAAGTGTAGTTGATGTGGGAGCTTCTTCTTCTTCAATCCCCGGCAACGGCGCCAGAAAGCTTGTTGATGGCACGGTGATGATGATGCCAGAAAGCTTGTTGGCGTTTGTTGATGAAGTAAAATGACCGGCCAGTTGCAAAACCCCTAGAGAAGGTTTTGATGAATATAGCAGCAAGTTTTCCCTCAGTTAAGAACCAAGGTATATCGATCAGGAGAAGAGCAGACAATACGACTGAAGGTGATGCTAGCTAGTTTGCGACGGCTTCGGACAATTTATATATGGTGCCTCTTCCAAGCTTTGCCTGCTAGCTGCAACACGGAACCTGCACACAACACAACCAAATACTTTGCTCCCAACTTGCGATGAGGTTGTCAATCTCACCGGTTTGCTTGAAACAAAGGTTATGAGCGTATCGAGTGGAAAACAGTAGAAGTATGCGAGTAAAGTAAACAGTGCGAGTAAAGTAAATAGGTGATAGCAATATGATGGAAATAGGACTGGGGTCCACAGTTCACTAGTGGTGTCTCTCCATAAGATAAATAACACATGCTGGGTAAACAAATTACAGTTGGGCAATTGATAGAATAAAGATAAACGTGATATGTCAAGAAGATCACTATGCGATTTACTCTGGGCATTACAACAAAATACATAGACCGCCATCCAACTGCATCTATGACTAATAATCCACTTGTGGCGAATCAATCTGAGAACTCCACAAGTATTAAGTTGCGAACAACAGATAATTGCATTGAGCAAAGTGTGTAATGTAAACAAAGCATATGCCCTTGAGCATATTAATGTTGTTTTCCCCCTAGTAGCAACAGCACATCTACAACCTTAGAGGTTTCTGTCACTCCCCCAGATTAAATAGAGGCATGAACCCACTATCGAGCATAAATACCCCCTCTTGGAGTCACTAGCAGCTACTCGGCCAAGATAGCTACTAACAACGGAGAGCATGCAAGATCATAAACAACATAGAGATAACATAAGATATATTTCAGTATAGCAACTCAATCATAACACCAATATTCATCGGATCCCAACAAACCAAACATGTAGAATTACATAACGGTGATCTCAATCATGTAGGGCAGCTCATGAGATCTAAACATGAAGCACATGGTGGAGAAGACAACCATCTAGCTACTGCTATGGACCCATAGTCCAAGGTGGACTACTCACGCATCTCTCCGGAGGCAAGCATGGCGATGAAGAAGACCTCTGGTGGCGATTCCCCTCTCCAGCAGGGTGCCAGGAAGAGCTTCTGGACCCTCCCGATCTTCGGGTCGACGGCGGCGGCGGATCACGATGTGTTCTGGAAAATTGATTGGGTACTTAGGTTTTTCTCGTCGGGGGGTCTTTATAGGTGAAGGGGCATCGTCAGGAGTGGACCGAGGCGGTCTCAGACATAGGGGGCGCGGCCCAGCCCCTGGCCGCACCGCCCTGGTGTGAGGGCCCCTCGTGGCCCCACTCCATCTCCTCTTCGAATATCTGGAAGCTTCCGGGAAAAATAAGACTTTAGGAACTTGTTTCGTCCAATTCTGAGAATATTTCCTGTGTATCACTCTGAAACACAAAAACAGCAGAAAATAGGGAACTGGCACTGTGGCGACTTGTTAATAGGTTAGTTCCAGAAAATGCATAAAAGTGCCACGAAGTGTAACGAAACAGTAGGCAAATGGTGTAAAAACAAGCATGGAGCATCAAAAATTATAGATACGTTGGAGACGTATCAGCCCCCACCTGGTTCGCCATGCAACCCCTGTCTTGACCAGAGATTGATCACTCAGGCCCTTCGCCGCAATACCCCGCTCTCGCTTTGGCAAGATCACGTCGATCGGATGTAGAATCCTGAAGGGAAATTGGGACCCCCACGGTCGCCGCGGGAGGAGATAGGGAACCCTAGAAAACTAGGGGAAAAAACTTTGTAAAAACTCATGTAAGAGGTCCTCCTCCTTGGATGAATGGCTTTATGACCAATCTAGTTGTTTATTTGTAAGCAAACTATTGAGCGAGAAAACATAAAAGCATTGGCATTTTGGTCCTAAATATCACAAAAATCACAACTATAAGAGTATTGCAAAGTTGTAGTGGTACTTTTTCCAAAGCGTATAGCTATAAGGCATTTCTCTAAATCGCAATGATTGCAATGGCATATATCTAAGTTTTCCCAAATAAAGTGTCAGTGAACTAAAATTTAATGTGAAAAAGTAGCATTTAAAGGAGCAAAGTGGTGCATATGTAGACTTGCTTCTAACAAAGAGGGTCTCAAGTTAGCTAGAAAACTTGTTAAAAAATAGGTTAATGAGAGAACTAACATGGTCATGAACCATATCACAAGTACATGTTTGCCTAAAAAATTCAAAGACAACGAATGTATACATGCATTTCGCAATAGATTTAGTTTCTGCATATATAAATAAGTTTTCCTTGGTTATGTCTTCATCTTTGGCCTTGTACCATTTGTTGTACTTAGTCCGGGAGCCTTGAGGTGATAGATAATTTCAGAGAGGATCTTTCAGAGTAGTGCCACCTGTGTATAAAGTAAGGAAGTGAATTAGTGACATGGTTGAAGCAAATAGATCAATTATAAGTTTTCAACAAAGAATCTTACTCTTCTTAGCATAGAAGGATCATAAAATGGCAAAAGAGATACTTAAGCCTCTCTCGTGATCATATCGTGCTAATGAAAGTGAGACCTACACCTTTCTGGTGCCTCACAACATCGATTGTAGGACTTGATGCCCTAAGCATAATACTGTAAAACTAGACAAAATATATTTCTCATGTGAGAGCACTTACACTAAAAAGATAAACTACATAATGTAAGTAAAATAGTACACTAACTCAAGCAGGCAAAGGTTGCCTTCAAGAGTCAAAGGTGCGAGGAACTTCTCCAAGCAAATGCTAGAAGTACGACCTAGCAGATCTTCCTTCTTGGTTACATCTTTGTTTATTTGTTCTTAGCATGAGTCAAGAATACGACAGCATATCAGTAACCAACCCTTCTTTTGCAGTGCCACCAAAATCAGATCTAGCCTAATTAGAACATAATAAGTAGATCTAATTAACATGTTTGTATATCCATCCTAAATATATAGCACCAGAAAGTACATGTATCACAATATAGTACAGTAGATCTAAAGGTCTAATACCATAAAAGTAAGAGTAGATCTAGAAGTAACCTAGCGAACCTACATTGCTAGCGAGGCGTATATGAGAATCCTGCTATAAACCAGCGAGAAACTAGAAGATAAGAAGGAAATCTTAGGGAGGTGAGTGAACGCAGGCGTCATGACCATGGTGAATGGCGAGGCTGAGCCGGCTTGAGCTGAGGTGTCAAAGGCGTGTCCGGCCAACAAATCCACCTCTAAAATGATGTTGGGGAGGTCGTCATGTCTCCTGCCACAAGCTAGCTTCTGCCTGGCTGACCAGGTGAGTTATCCGGGGACCTAAAGAGGGAAGAGGTGACTATCAGTAGAGTTAGAGATAAGAACCAGCTTGCTGATGACCCACAAGTATAGGGGGTGTATCATAGTATTTTCGATAAATAAGAGTGTCGAACCCAACGAGGAGCAGAAGGTATTAACAAGCAGTTTTGATTAAGGATTCACTGTAAATACTAGCAAACGGGTTTTCAGGGGTATTTGGTAATGCAAATAAATAAAGTACGAGTAAATTAAGTTGCGAACAACAGATAACTGCATTAAGCAAAGTGTGTAATGTAAACAAAACAAATGTCCTTGGACACAAGAATGTTGTTTTCACCCTAGTGGCAACAGCACATCTACAACCTTAGAGGTTTCTGTCACTCCCCCAGATTAAATAGAGGCATGAACCCAACTATCGAGCATAAATACCCCCTCTTGGAGTCACTAGTATCTACTTGGCCAAGATAGCTACTAACAACGGAGAGCATGCAAGATCATAAACAACATAGAGATAACATAAGATAAAATTCAAAACATCAACTTAACATAACACCAATATTCATCGCATCCAAACAAAAACAACATGTAGAATTACATAAAGATGATCTCGATCATGTAAGGCAGCTCACAAGATCTAAACATAAAGCACATGGTGGAGAAGACAACCATCTAGCTACTGCTATGGACCCATAGTCCAAGGTAGACTACTCACTCATCGCGTCGGAGACAAGCATGGCAATGAAGAAGACCTCCGGTGGTGATTCCCCTCTCCGGCAGGGTGTCGGCAAGAGCTTCTGGACCCTCCCGATCTCGGGTCGACAATGGCGGCGAATCGCGATGTGTTTCTGGAAAATTGATTGCGTGTTTAGGTTTTTCCCACCGGGGTGTCTTTATAGGTGAAGGGGCAGCGTCAGAAGTGGACCAGGGCGGCCTCACCCATAGAGGCGTGGGCCAGGGGCTGGCCGCGCCGCCCTATGGTGTGGCCGGCCCGTGGCCACCCTCCGTCTCCTGTTCGGACTTCTGGAAGCTTCGGTAAATATTAGGAGGTTCGGCTTTTGTTTTGTCCAATTCCGAGAATATTTCCCGTGTAACTTTTCTAAAACACAAAAACTGCAGAAAACAGGGAACTGGCACTGTGGCATCTTGTTAATAGGTTAGTTCTGGAAAATGCATAAAAACGCCACGAAGTGTTACAAAACACTAAGCAAATGATGTAAGAACAAGCATGGAGCATCAAAAATTATAGATATATTTAAGACGTATCAAGCATCCCCAAGCTTAACTCCTGCTCATCCTCGAGTAGGTAAGTGATAACAAAAGAATAATTTTTGAAGTGACATGCACCATCACAATCTTGATCATCTATGTAAGCATTGAGTGCTGGGATCAAAAGAACTTAAAACATGGGCATGAAAGACATAATCTTGATAGAAGAAACTTAGCAACCATGTTATAACATGAAAAAGAACACAAACGAAAGATCATGAAAAATGAAACAATGAAAGTCAAACGTGTGTTCAAATCATATGGAAAAACATAGCAAATGGTTTTCAGATTGTCCTTCATGGAATAGCAAAACATAAATGCATAGGACACCTTCAAGTTTAAGAGGGTGACTAGATACAAATAATTTAAGAACAAGTGAAACCAAAATCATGAGTCAATCAATGATAAACTTTGGGACTATGCACATTAAACTCAGAATGACAACTATGCTCTCTTAGACGGTGCATAAAAGTAGAAGGTGGTGACTCAACATAAAAGTAAAAGAAAGGCCCTTCGCAGAGGGAAGCAGTGATTAAACATGTGCTGGAGCTTTTCATTTGTAAAACAGAGAGATAAAAATTGGGTTTTGAGAGGTGGTTGTCTTTGTCAACGACTGGCAATGGGGTTCTTACTATCTTCCATACAAAAATGAAGCAAGTTTTTGAGAGAGAGAGATTGGCACTTTTGTGCTCTTTTATAAAGCTTGGCACTCCTCCCCACCTTTTTCCTTTCTCAAACCATGGCTAACTGATTCCATCGGGTGCCCACCAACATTCACATACCATGGAGGAGTGTCTTTTTTTCTTCTTCTTTTCTTTTTGGAATAGAACAATATGGAAGATAGCAAATCCGACCACTACGTCCCCATGAGCTGAAAACAATGTCACAAAACGAGAAGTATTTTGAAGGTTTTTTTGAAAGGTAGCACATGAAAATTTACTTGGAATGGCTTGCAAATACCATGCATAGGAATTTATAGTGGACTCATCAGAATAACTTGGTTTTTGGGAGTGGGATACATGAGTAGAGCTCATACTCAGTACAAAGTGAGGGCTAGCAAAAGACTGGGAGCGACCAACTAAGAGAGCAATAACGGCCATAATCATGCATAGCGACAAAACATCATTAAGAGAAGCATAAAATGGCATCAAAAGTCAAAAACTAAATGATCATAGAGGCTTATGGCGACTTTGAATGAGTCAAACATGTTGTAAGCATGTGCCAAGTCAACCCAAATAAAGCATCAAGGAGAAAACCAAATTAATGCTTCCACATAATAAAAACAACGCATGATTTTTTCAAAGGCTCATTAAGCAATCTCAGTCATTTGAGACAAGTCATGCTACAGCAAAACCACTAAGCATACTATCAAAATAACATCAAGCATGACATGAAAAAGTCTAAGCCGCAGTCTAAACAAGCTCCTTTTTGTACAACTTTTTTGCATGAATCTTTTTCTCTTTTCCAACACCATTCGAACATTTTTGAAACAACTCTTTTGATGAATACCAACATGGACCAGAGGTCAAAATACACCTTGATGCAAAGATAAAACAAGATCTGAAAAAAAAACAAGGTGAAAAACGAAAGGTAAACGCAGTTCTAGAAAAAGAGAACACTCGTTGAACGATAAGAGTGAAAAACGGAGTGTTCTTGGCAAATGAAAAGCAAGTAAATCTCCTCCAAAAGAAAATTTGTTGGGGTCCAACCATTTGTTGCAGCAAACAAAACTAAAAACACTGAAAACTAAAGTAAAGACGCTCCAAGAAAAACGCATAGTGCATGAAGCAATAAAAATATAGTGTGTTGAAAGGTGACCTGATTTTTGCCGATGAAGAAGGGGTGCCTCGGGGGCATCCCCAAGCTTTGATGCTTGTACCTCTTGGATATTTCTTGGGGTGCGTGGGTATCCCCAAGCTTGAGCTTTTTTCCATTCTTCAACTCATCTCATCATTCTCCAATCCCTACACTTGAAAACTTCCTTCATACAAAACACAACACAATCCTATTAGCAACATTAGTGTAAGCATAATAATGAATCAACCCTTTTTGGTTCAGATTTCAACTCAAAACCACCACATATAAAGCATATACTACTGTAGCAACTTCCCCAAAAGTTCCGTGATCAAAAGAACTCAAAAAGATAGCGACCGAGAGGCAAACACAAATAGTGGTAGAAATCTGTCAAAACAGAATAGCTGACAAAGGTTGATTTTTTCGAGGGTTTTCTGTTGCTCAAATCAAAAAGTGTAAAACTAATGAAAGTTTTGATATAACCTGGGGAATATGCACAAGAAATTGCAGGTCAAAAAGATATTCTGAGAATTTTAGCAAATTTTTACGGTGCAGCACCAAAATCTGTTTCAGGACAGCAACATCCCCAAATCTTACCTCACTCAAATTAGAGGTTTCTCTTGGCACAACAACAAAATAAAAATGGTAAGGAGCGGTTATTACAGTATTAATAACTTCCAAAACTCAAATAAAAGAAAAATAACTGAAAAGAAAATAATGGGTTATCTCCCAAGAGTGCTTTTCTTTAACGCCTTTGAGCTAGGCGCATAAAGGTGCAAATCAAGTAATATCAAGCGATGAAGCATCAAGTTCATAATTTGCTCTAAGAATAGAGTCAAAAAGTAATTTCTTTCTCTTTCTAGGGAAGTGTTCAATACCTTTCTTGAGTGGGAATTGATATTTGATGGTGCCTTCCCTCATATCAATGATGGCACCTACAGTCCGAAGAAAAGGTCTTCCCAAAATAATAGGACATGAAGCATTGCATTCAACATCCATAACAAGAAAATCAACGGGAACAAGGTTATTGTTAACCATAATAAGAACATCATTAATCCTTCCCAAAGGTTTCTTCTTAGCAACATCAGCAATAGGAACATCATAATAACACTTTCCAAGCGGTGGTAAATCAAGCATGTCATAAATTTTTTTAGGCATAATAGAAATACTACCACCTAGATCACATAAAGCATGGCAATCAAAACCATTAACATGCATATCAATGATGGGTTCCCAACCATCTTCTAACTTCTTGGGAATAGAAGCTTTTTGCTTTAACTTTTCATCCCTAATTTTCATGAGAGCATTGGTAATATGCTTAGTAAAAGCAACATTTATAGAACTAGCATTGGGACTCAAAGAAAGCTTTTGCAAGAACAAAATAACTTCAGATATATTGCAGCCATCAACATCAAAATCATTGAAAGAAATAGAGCTATCATCTCCTACACTCCGAAAAATTTCAGCACTCTTTTGAGAAAAAGTTTTTGTAGTTTTGGGCTTTTTAACACAAGGAGTAGGAGCTTTCTCTACACCAATCAAAGTAAGGGGATTGCTAGCATTTGGAACAACATCATTATAGGTAGTAATGGTACATACCTTCATCTTTCTAGCCATCTCATCTTCTCTTTCCCACCTGGCATGTAATTTTGCTAACATCCTAACATTTTTATCAATTTTAACTTGGATAGCATTAGCAGTGGCAAAAGTATTGCTTTCTTTCACCTCATTAGGCAACACTTTTATTTTCAGAAGTTCAACATCAAGAGCAAGGCTATCAACTTTAGAAGCAAACAATATCAATTTTGCCTAACTTTTCCTCAATAGACTTGTTAAAAGCAGTTTGCTTACCGATGAAGTCCTTGAGCATGACTTCAAGCTCAGAGGGCGCAGCCCTAGTGTTTTTGGAGGAATTACCATAAGAGTTACCATAACCATTACCATTGGTAGAAGGATATAGCCTATAATTGTTACTAGCAAAATTGTTCCTATAAGCATTATTGTTAAAATTATTATTTCTAATGAAGTTTACATCAACATGCTCTTCTTGAGCAACCAAAGAGGCCAAAAGAACATTATTAGGATCAACATGAGTCCTATCATTAGAAAGCATAAGCATAATAGCATCAATCTTATCACTCAAGGAAGAGGTTTCCTCAACAGAATTTACCTTCTTACCTTATGGAGCTCTCTCGGTGTGCCACTCAGAATAATTTACCATCATGTTGTCAAGAAGCTTGGTTGCGGCGCCCAAGGTAAGGGACATAAAAGTGCCTCCAGCAGTTGAATCCAATAGATTTCTTAAAGAAAAATTCAGTCCTGCATAAAAAGTTTGGACAATCATCCAAGTAGTCAGTCCATGAGTAGGGCAATTCTTTATCATAGATTTCATTCTTTCCCAAGCTTGAGCAACATGTTCATTATCAAACTGTCTAAACTTCATGATATCACTACGCAAATCTATAATCTTAGCAGGAGGATAGTATTTTCCAATAAAAGCATCCTTACACTTAGCCCAAGAATCAATACTATTTCTAGGCAAAGATAGCAACCAATCCTTAGCTTTTTCTCTCAAAGAAAAAGGAAACAACTTAAGCTTAATAATATCACCTTCTACATCCTTATATTTTTGCATCTCACATAGCTCAACAAAATTGTTGAGATGAGCTGCTGCATCATCAGTACTAGCACCAGAAAATTACTCTTTCATAACAAGGTTCAATAAAGCAGGTTTAATCTCATAAAAATTGGCAGCAGGAGCAGGTGGTGCAATAGGAGTGCAGATAAAATCACTATTATTAGTGCTAGTAAAATCACACAACTTGGTGTTCTCATGAGTACCCATTCTAGCAAAGCTAAAAGCAGACAAGTAAAAATAACAACTAATAGGAAACTAATTTTTTTGTGTTTTTGATAAAACGATGCAAGCAAAAAAATAAAGTAAAGCAAAACTAAAACAAAGTAAAGGATGTGCGTGCGAAACTCCCCTTGCAGAAATCTTCTTTTTCCCCGGCAATGGTGCCAGAAAAGACTTGATTGTTGTGCGGTGTTGATGTAGATGACCGACCAGTTGGGAACCCCAAGAGAAGGTGTGATGAGCACAGCAGCAAGTATTCCCTCAGTAAGAAACCGAGGTTTATCGAACCAGTAAGAAAAAGCCAAACTTCATAAGGTGATGCCTGCTAGCTTCGCGATAGCTCCGGACAATTTATAAGGCGCCTCGTCCAGGGCTTTGCTTTGCACTAGCAGCAACATGAAACCTGCACACATCACAACCAAGAACTTTGCTCCCAACTTACGATGAGGTTGTCAATCTCACCAGTTTGCTGTAAACAAAGGATTGAGCGTATCGATTGGAAAACAATAGTAGTATGCAAGAAAGTAAACAGTGCGAGTAAAAGTAAATAGTAATAGCAATATAAAGGAAATTGGACCGGGGTCCACAGTTCACTAGTGGTGTCTCTCCATAAGATAAATAACAATATGCAGGGTAAACAAATTATAGTTGGGCAATTGATAGAATAAAGATAACGTGCATATGTCACGAGGATCACTATGCGATTTACTCTGGGTATTACAACAAAATACATAGACCGCCATCCAACTGCATCTATGACTAATAATCCACTCGCAGGGATATCGTTCGAACACCCCTCGAGTATTAAGTTGCACACAACAGATAACTGCATTAAGCAAAGTGTGTAATGTAAACAAAACAAATATCCTTGGACACAAGAATGTTGTTTTCTTCCTAGTGGCAACAACACATCTACAACATTAGAGGTTTCTATCACTCCCCCAGATTAAATAGAGGCATGAACCCAACTATCGAGCATAAATACCCCCTCTTGGAGTCACTAGTGTCTACTTGGCCAAGATAGCTACTAACAATGGAGAGCATGCAAGATCATAAACAACATAGAGATAACATAAGATAGAATTCAGCACATCAACTTAACATAACACCAATATTCATCGGATCCCAATAGACACAACATGTAGAATTACATAAAGATGATCTTGATCATGTAAGGCAGCTCACGAGATCTAAACATGAAGCACATGGTGGAGAAGACAACCATCTAGCTACTGCTATGGACCCATAGTCCAAGGTAGAATACTCACTCATCGCGCCGGAGGCAAGCATGGCGATGAAGAAGATCTCTGGTGGCGATTCCCCTCTCCAGCGGGGTGCCGGGAAGAGCTTCTGGACCCTCCCGATCTTGGGTCGATGATGGCGGCGGATCGCGATGTGTTTCTAGAAAATTGATTGCGTGTTTAGGTTTTTCCCGTCGGGGGGTCTTTATAGGCGAAGGGGCAGCGTCAGAAGTGGACCAGGGTGGCCTCACCCATAGGGGGCGCGGGCCACGGGCCACGGGCTGGCCGCGCCGCCCTATGGTGTGGCCGGCCCGTGGCCCCCCTCCGTCTCCTCTTCGAACTTCTGGAAGCTTCGGTAAATATTAGGAGGTTTGACTTTTGTTTCGTCCAATTCCGAGGATATTTCCCGTGTAACTTTTCTGAAACACAAAAACAGCAGAAAACAGGGAACTGGCACTGTGGCATCTTGTTAATAGGTTAGTTCCAGAAAATGCATAAAAACACCACGAAGTGTAACAGAACACTAAGCAAATGGTGTAAGAACAAGCATGGAGCATCAAGAATTATAATACGTTTGAGACGTATCAGCTACCTTTCAAAAAACCTTCAACTACTTCTTATTTTGTGTCACTGTTTTTAGCTCATGAGGACGTATTGGTTGATTTTGTCATCTTCCATACTAAATTGAGTACCCCTCGACTTGCATGCTTCATGTGCTCGTCACTATTTTTGCAAGGGAACTGGTCAGACCATTGTAATCTAAAAAAAGAAAGAAAAGAAAATAAAAAGGCACTCCTCCATGGTATGTGAAAGTTGGTGGGCACCCGATGAAATCGGTTAGCCGTGGTTTGAGAAAGGAAAAGTGGGGAGGAGTGCCAAGCTATAAAAGAGCACAATTGTGCCAATTAATCAATATCTCAGAACCGCTCTCACTTGTTTAGTATGGAAGATGGCAAGAACTCCGTTGCTAGTCGTTGACAAAGACAACCACCTCTCAAAACCAACTTTTATCTATGTTTTACAAATGAAAAGCTTTAGCACATGTTTAATCCCTGCTTCCCTCTGCGAAGGGCCTATCTTTTACTTTTATGTTGAGTCAACCTATTCCCCTCTATCTCAAGCAAGCATTTAAGTTGTTATGTTTCATTCATCCATATGTTGATTTGTTCGATCATGTTTCCTATCTTCCTTTGTTTTGTACGATGCTTTTATTTGAAAGAATATATCTTTGAAAGCTATCTATGACTATAAAGAGTTTGTTTCGTTGAGCACATAGTTTTTGCTACTTTAGCTCTGTTATAAAAGGCTTTGTTCAAAAATAAATATAGTCTGTTCATTGTTCTCTGACCAAGAATAAAAGTTTGCCATCACCAATCATGATTTACCTTGTGCATCTTTATTGCGATTCCCTTTGCTTATTGCAAGTCTAGTTATATGAAGGGAAGTTACTGTCTATTATGATTTGTGCCTTGGTAAATGTGATGCTTCTTATCTGTATTTTGTTTATCGACACTTCACTCCATAAACCTGTGGTCATGTTTACCGAGTTCAGTTTTTGCTTGGGGACAAGCGAGGTCTAAGCTTGGGGGGTTGATACATCCATTTTGCATCACTATTTTATATCATAATTTACTGTTATTCATTGATATATTTCATATTTAGAGGTGATACTTATGTTGTTTCCTCTGTTTTTGCATGTTTGATGATTAATGGAGAACTTGCTGCCGGAGTCAGGATTCTGCTGGAAAAAGGACCATCAAGACACCATATTTCTGAAGATCAACAATTCCAGGAAAATACCCAGAAATTCATATATTACCAGAAGAAAAAGTAGCCAAAAGGGGAGAGCGAAAGGAGCAGCAGGGGGCCCACACCACCAGGTGGCGCGGGCCAGCCCCTGGCCGCGCCACCCTGGGGTGAGGCCACCCTGGCCCACTTCTGGCATGGCCCTCTCGCATATATTGTCGTCCCTGAAAACTAAGTCAAGGGGATCAGAGATAGACTCTTCCGCCTCTATGGGGCGGAAAACACCGAGAGAGAAAAGCTCTTCGGCAGGCAGAAATCTGTCAGGGAAATTCCTTCTCGGAGAGGGGAGATCATCGCCATCATCATCACCATTGCGCTGGACTTCATCGGGATCATCATCATCACCAGAACCTCCATCTCCACCATCACCACGCCATCTCGCTGTAACATCTTGGGTTGAATCTTGTCAAATTCTTAAGGGAAACTTCCCCGGTGTTGATTACTCTTATAGTTGATGCTATTGAGTGGAACCGTTGAATTAAGGTTTATGGTCAGATTGTTATTTACCATTATTTCACCTCTGGTCATGATCCATATGATGTCTTGTGAGTAGTACGTTTAGTTCTTGAGGACATGGGAGAAGTCAGGATGTTAGTAGTGAAACTATGTTGAGTAATATTTAATGGTTTGATATTTATATGTTGTGGTGTTATTCTACTAGTGGTGTCATGTGAACGTCGACTACATGATACTTCACCTTTATGGTCCTAGTGGAATGCATTGTGTATTTGGCTACTAATTGTGGGGTTGCCGGAGCGACAGAAACCTAAAACCCCGTTAGGAAACCATTGCACTAGGGAGCATAGGATCTCAGAGTTTAAGGTTGTGGTTAGATTTATCTTAATTACTTTCTTGTATTTGCGGATGCTTGCAAGGGGTATAATCACAAGTGTGTATTAGTCCTAGTAAGGGTAGTACGCTAGCACAGGTTCACCCCCATAACACTTATCAAACCAATGAAGATTACTTAGCAGCATGAAGCGAAAGCCCTCGACAGAAACTCCTGTGTGTCCTCAGGAACGTTTGGTAATCATAAGTTACACAACCGGCTTGTCCTTTGCTCTAGAAAGGATTGGGCCACTTGCAGCAATTATTATTATTGTCCTTTATTTACTCGTACTTTATTTATTTACATTACCAAATACCCCTGAAAACCCGTTTGCTAGTATTTACAGTGAATCCTTGATCAAAACTGCTTGTCAACACCTTCTGCTCCTCGTTGGGTTCGACACTCTTATTTATCGAAAGTACTATGATACACCCCCTATACTTGTGGATCATCACAGGGGGCCCACGCCACCTGGTGGTGTGGAGCCTCTGGGCTCCATTTCCAACTCATTTTCGTCTCGTGATTTTTCATATTTAATAAAAACAACAAAAATATAAACAGAAAAGTTTAACGTGAACTTTTTCTGACTAGAACTGTTACCTATTCGAAAACGGACTCTGTAGTTTCCTGCAGATGTTCTCTGATGAATTCTTCCGGAGTCACCACTTGAATAACATCGACATCATCATTATAAGAATCTCCAGAAATATAATGCTTGAGTCATTGCCCATTCACCACTTGCGTAGTATTATCTTTAAGAGAAGCAATCTTTGTCACACCTGAACGCTACACCTCCTCAATAATAAAGGGTCCTTCCCATTTCGAGAGTAATTTTCCTGCAAAAAATCTGAGATGAGACCTATACAATAGAACTTTCTCACCAATATGAAATTCTCTCTTAAGAATTATCCTATCATGCCATTGCTTGACTTTCTCTTTAAAAAGTCTGGCATCATAAGCTTCACTTCTCCACTCATCTAAGGAACTCAAATCAAGCAACCTTTTCTTACTGGCAAGTTTAAAATTCCTATTAAGCTCTTTCACTGCCCAAAAAGCTTTGTGTTCTAATTCTAGAGGCCAGTGACACGCTTTTCCGTAAACCATTTTGTAAGGAGACATGCC
Source organism: Dactylis glomerata (assembly GCA_007115705.1). Taxonomy (NCBI): domain Eukaryota; kingdom Viridiplantae; phylum Streptophyta; class Magnoliopsida; order Poales; family Poaceae; genus Dactylis; species Dactylis glomerata. The sequence continues at coordinate 3,122,208 of QXEO01000545.1, read as the reverse complement.
CATGGGGTTCTTATAAGCAGTTCTATAAGCCCATAAAGCATCGTTCAACTTGCTAGCCCAGTATTTCCTAGATCTATTAACAGTCTTCTACAAGATAGACTTGATCTCTCTATTCGATAGCTCTACTTGCCTACTAGTTTGGGGATGATAAGCAGAAGCAATTCTATGATTAACGTCATATCTAGCAAGAGTCTTCCTAAAACCACCATGAATAAAATGAGAACCTCCATCAGTCATAAGATATCTAGGCACACCAAACCTAGGAAAAATAACATCCTTAAGCATCTTTAATGAGGTCTCACCATCGGCACTCTTCGCAGGTATAGCTTCTACCCACTTAGTAACATAATCAACAGCAACAAGTATATGAGTATAACCTTCTAAAGGAGGAAAAGGACCCATAAAGTAAAATCCCCAACAATCAAATGGTTCAATAACAAGAGAATAATTCATAGGCATTTCATTGCGTCTAGAAATATTTCCAACTCTTTGGCATTCATCACAAGATAAAATAAACTTTCTGGCATCTTTAAAAAGGGTAGGCCAATAAAAACCTGATTGTAGAACCTTTTGTGCAGTTCTATCTCCAGCATGATGTCCTCCATAAGCACTACCATTACATTTCCTCAATATCTCTTATTGTTCATATTCTGGAACACATCTTCGCATAATACCATCCACTTCTTCTTTATATAAGTGTGGGTCATCCCAAAAATAATGTCTCAAGTCATAAATGAATTTCCTTCTTTCCTGAGCTGTAAAGGTTGGAGGCAAATACTTGGAAACAATAAAGTTAGCATAATCAGCATACCAAGGACTCTCTCGCGAAGGTACCTTTATTGCGGCCAACTATTCATTTGGAAAACTATCATTAACAGGAATACAATCAAAAGAAATGTTTTCCAACCTAGAAAAATTATCAGCAACAGGATTTTCAGCACCTTTCCTATCTACAATATGCAAATCAAACTCTTGTAAAAGTAACACCCATCTAATAAGCCTAGGCTTAGCATCCTTCTTTGCCATAAGATACCTAATAGCAGCGTGATCAGATGAATAGTAACTTTTGAATCAACAATATAAGGTCTAAACTTGTCACAGGCAAAAAACAACAGCAAGAAACTCTTTCTCAGTAGTAGCATAATTCTTTTGAGCAGCATCAAGAGTCTTACTAGCATAATGAATAACATTCAACTTCTTATCTACGCGCTGTCCAAGAACAGCACCTACAGCAAAATCACTAGCATCACACATAATTTCAAAGGGTAAATTCCAGTCAGGTGGTTGGACAATAGGAGCAGTAGTTAAAGCCTTCTTAAGAGTTTCGAAAGCTTCCTTACAATCATCATCAAAAACAAATGGTACATCTTTTTGAAGAAGATTAGTAAGAGGATTTGAAATCTTAGAGAAATCTTTAATAAACCTCCTATAAAAACTAGCATGACCAAGAATACTATGAATACCTTTAATATCCCTGGGACAGGGCATTTTCTCAATTGCTTCAACCTTTGCTCTATCAACTTCAATACCTCTTTCAGAGATTTTATGTCCAAGAACAATCCCTTCATTCACCATAAAGTGGCATTTCTCTCAATTAAGAACAAGATTAGTTTCTTCACATCTCTGCAAAACTTTATCAAGATTGTGCAAACAATTATCAAAAGAAGTTCCATATACGGAGAAATCGTCCATGAATACCTCCACAATTTCTTCACAAAATCCATGAAAAATAGCAGACATGCATCTTTGAAAAGTAGCAGGAGAATTACACAAACCAAAAGGCATACGTCTATAAGCATAAGTTCCATAAGGACAAGTAAAAGTGGTTTTTTCTTGATCTTGCTTTTTAACAGCAATCTGAGAAAAACCAGAATAACCACCAAGAAAACAAAATTGAGATTTCTTAGATAACCTCTCTAACATTTGATCTATAAATGGTAAAGGATAATGATCTTTCTTAGTAACTTTGTTGACCTTTCTAAAATCGATGCACGTCCTATAACCAACTACTACCCTCTGAGGAAGAAGCTCGTTATTCTCATTAGGCACAATAGTAATTCCTCCTTTCTTAGGAACACAATGCACAGGACTAACCCATCTACTATCAGCAATAGGATAAATAATACCAGCATCAAGGAGTTTCAATACCACATTTCTTACCACTTCCTTTATATTAGGAATTAAACGGCGTTGATGTTCAACAACTGGCTTTGCATCTAGCTCCATATTAATAGCATGCTGACATATAGTAGGGGAAATCCCTTTTAAATCATCAAGAGTATATCACATAGCTCCTCGGTGTTTCCTTAATATTTCCAATAGCCTTTCTTCTTCCTTCCCTGAAAGCTTAGAGCTAATAATAATAGGATATATTTTCTTATCATTGATATAAGCATATTTAAGATCATCTGGTAAAGGCTTTAAATCAAAAACAGGGCCTTCCTTAGGTGGCAAAGTGGTACCCAAATCCTCCACGGGTAAATTGTGTTTAAGCAACTCTGGCTGACGAAGAAGAATCTCGTCAATCTCATTTCTTTCTTCTCTGAAGATCTCACTTTCGTGGTCCTCCATATATTGCTGCAAAGCATCGTTAGGAGCAAGAGCAATAGAGGCACGCTGTTCAACTCTAAAATCTTCATTAGGCAATTCAGTTTCATAAGGAGCTTTGCTAAACTTAGAAAAATTAAACTCATAGAATTCTTCATCAAACTTAGTCAAAAATTTCTCCTTCTTACAATCTATAACAGCGCCACAAGTATTCAAAAAGGGTCTACCAAAAATAATAGGACAAGTTTTACTAGCAGCTGAACCAAGTACTAGAAAATCAGCAGGATATTTACTCTTACCGCATAAAACTTCAACATCTCCGAAAATACCAATCGGAGAGATAGTCTCTCTATTAGCGAGCTGAATAATCACATCAATATCCTCCAGTTCACAAGAACCAATTTCATGCATGATTTCTCTGTAAAGCTCATAAGGAATAGCACTTGAACTTGCACAATGTCGCATAAACCATAATAGCAATGATCACCAATCCTGACAAAAAGCACAGGAACACTTATTTTTCTAGATCTACTAGGATGTGAAACAATGTTAGAAGCATCTTCACAAAAAATAATATGTCCATCTTCTACATTTTTAGTAACAAGGTCCTTCACTATAGCTACAGGAGACTTAACAGTTATTTGCTCATCAGGTTCTAAAGCTTTCTTTGCATTTCTATTAAGCACACTAGTTCACATAGAATGCTCCTTTACCTTAGCAGGGAAAGGCGTTTTCTCAAAATAAGGCTCAGGCAAAATGCGATCAACAGTACAAACTTCAGTAATTCTAGCAGGAACACAACTAGTAGTATCTTTATAAGGCGCATGGTACTTGTTCCAATCCTTCTTTGGAACATCAAGATAAGAGGCAAAGGCCTTAAAATAGTTAGCAAGTATTTGAGAATCAAGGCCATAAACAGTACTAACATTATGAAAGTTATCGGTTCCCATAAAAGCTTTAATGCATTCATAATCATAATTTATACCTGACTTTCTACCTTTGTCATTCTCCCATCCTTCAGTGTTTTCTTGAATACGGTCAAGAAGATCCCATTTAGCTTCTTCTTTCATACATGTAAATGATCCAGAGCAAGAAGCATCCAATAAATCCTTGTCGTGAAGAGTAAGCCTTGCATAGAAGTTATTAATAACAATATTACTAGGGAGCTCATGAATGGGACATTTGAGCATTAGTGACTTCAATCTCCCCCACGCTTGGGCAATACTCTCTCCATCATGAGGCCAAAAATTATATATTTGATTCCGGTCTTTATGAATCTCACTTGGAGGATAGATTTTAGAATAAAAGAGTGATACAATTGCCTCCCAGCCAATAGACCGGCCATCCTTCAGCAGCCTATACCATTCTGCAGCTCTACCCTTCAGGGATAAAGAGAATAGCTTTCTCTTAACCTGGCTTGATGAAATACCTGCACACTTGAACAACTCACATAATTCATGTATAAAGAGTAAATGATCACCCGGATGGACAGTTCCATCTCCTGAATAGCAGTTATTCATAACATGTTCAACAATTTTCATAGGTATATAAAAGGATCTAATTGACCAGGCGGTGGTTCATCCACTACCGTAATAGTAGCAGTAGTATTCCCAGATAGGGAACCAAATGGAGACTTCTCCATCGCAAAATAAAATAAAAGACAGATATAAAAACAATACTCACAGCGAAAGTTACCTTCACCAATTTTGCTCTTCAATAGCGCTTTACTCCTCGGCAACGGCGCCAGAAAATAGTCTTGATGACCCACAAGTATAGGGGGTGTATCATAGTACTTTCGATAAATAAGAGTGTCGAACCCAACAAGGAGCAGAAGGTGTTGATAAGCAGTTTTGATCAAGGATTCACTGTAAATACTAGCAAACTAGTTTTTAGGGGTATTTGGTAATGCAAATAAAGTACGAGTAAATAAAAGACAATAATAATAATTGTTGCAAGTGGCCCAATCCTTTCTAGAGCAAAGTACAAGTCGGTTGTTTAAATTATGATTACCAAACGTTCCTGAGGAAACATGGGAGTTTCTGTCGAGTGCTTTCGCTTTATGCAGCTAAGTAATCTTCATTGGTTTGATAAGTGTTATGGGGGTAAACCTATGCTAGTGCACTACCCTAACTTGGACTACTACACACTTGTGATTATACCCCTTGCAAGTATCCGCAACTATAAGAAAGTAATTATGATAAATCTAACCACAACCTTAAATTCTGAGATCCTACACTCCCTGGTGTAATGGTTTCCGAATGGGGGTTTAGGTTTCTGTCGCTCCGGCAACCCCACAATTAGTAGCCAAATACAAAAGGCATTCCACTAGGCCCATAAAGGTGAAGTATCATGTAGTCAACGTTCACATGACACCACTAGTAAAATAGCACCACAACATATAAATATCAAACCATTAAATATTACTCAACATAATTTCACTACTAACATCTCGACTCCTCCCATGTCCTCAAGAACTAAACAAACTACTCACAAGACATCATATGGATCATGACCAGAGGTGAAATAATGGTAAATAAAAATCTAAACATAAACCTTAATTCAATGGTTCCACTCAATAGCATCAACTACAAGAGTAATCAACATCGGGAAAGTTTCCCCTAAGAATTGGAAAATATTCAACCCAAGATGTTACAGCGGGATGGCGTGGTGATGGTGAAGATGAAGGTGCTGGTGATGATGGTTATGGAGATGATGATCCTGATGAAGCCCAGCTCGATGGCGATTACGATGGCGACGATCTCCCCTCTCCGGGAAAGAATTTCCCCGGCAGATTTCTACCTGCCGGAGAGCTTTTTCTCTCTTGGTGTTTTTCGCTCCGCAGAGGCGGCGGAGTCTATCTCTGATCCCCCCTTGGGTCTTAGGTTTCCAGGGACGACCATATACGCGAGGGGGCGCTAGCAGAAGTGGGCCAGGGTGGCCACACCACTAGGTGGCGCGGCCAGGGGCTGGCCCGCGCCACCTGGTGGTGTAGGCCCCTGGCTGCTCCCTTCGCTCTCTCCTTCTGGCTACTTTCGTCTTCTGATGAAATATGAATTTCTGGATATTTTCCTAGAATTGCTGATCTTCAGAAATATGGTGTCTTGACGGTCTTTTTTCCAGCAGAATCCTGACTCCAGCAGCGAGTTCTCCAATAATCATCAAACATGCGAAAATAGAGGAAACAACATAAGTATCATCTCTAAATATAGAATATATCAATGAATAACAGTAAATTATGATATAAAATAGTGATGCAAAATGGACGTATCACTTACTAGTACTTATTTGTATGAAATATTTCGTAGGGTTGCATCTATTGGGCCGAAACTATAGCACACGGTTTTTGGTAGTCATCCGTGTGCAAATAGCATATGTTACATACGATTTTTTTGGATATACCCATTTGGATTGTTTGCAAGAAATAAATTACTGTAAACCTTCACCTATACAGTTGTATCATTCACGCCACAAATACATGCATTATTCTAACTACTTGCATTTGGTTAAACCTAACAGGCTATTATAAAATTAATTAGGGTTACAACAATAACCAAAGCATAATGGAGGCAATTTTCCTTGTCACGAGCATATTTTTTTGATCTTCTTCATCTTTAACTTGTCTTTCTCTTCTTTAATTTTCTGTCCGTGGATAATATATGTTCAATCTTTACCTTTTTTCTTCAAACCTCTTTGCTTTTTTTTTCCTTGGACAGCCATGCTCGGATCTGTTAACATAAGTTGCATGTCCTCACACGCACAATGATAATGGGGGACCTAGAATATTCATATATAAGGTATTGAATAGAAAGAGAACACAAAGTAGAGCTTATTGGGAATTAAGCCTGCAAAGTTTACCTCGTCTTAGACCGTGTTATAGCTGAAAGAGGAGACCGGCTCACTAACATGCTCTCAGCCCTCGAAACCATTGCGTTGGTCATTGCCAATCATTCTTCACTTGGATGTGTGAGACATGGGTCGGCAATAATGGCTATAAATAAATGATGTGTTTTCGAATGTTAAAATGTAAGGGCACGATTGAGTATTTAAAAGAGCGTTATCACTTCACACACGGTTTCGAAAAACAAATTGTACATGTTGATGTCTATCTCACATGGAGATCCTCAAAAAATCGTGAGTGTCGGTACCTATTCCACATCATTTTCCAATAGAACATGTGTGTAGTAACTATCGCACACGATTATTATATTCATCTCATGTGTGAAAAATGCACACAATAGTTAGCTATAGAGTCTTACATTTCATCCTTACAATACAATTAAAAAAGATATAACTTCATTAAAATATATATCTTCGGATGGCCCATTACATCAAAAGCTTATTTAACAAAAACATTCAGATGACTTAGAGCTGTTGTAGCCCACTAGCTGCCGGCACCTCCTAGCTATCTCAAAGATGAGTCAAGCACCAAGAGTAGTATACATGATTTTATCAATATTGAGTGGATTGTTGGACCATCCGTCGTGTCCAATGAAATTGAAACTCTTCTTCAAAATATTGTTCACACTGTATGCATCGGACAGAGCATACATTGGTGGTCGGGTTACCAATCACCCTATGGAGGTTGTGCGCTCCTGGAATGACGATGTCGTAGTATGCGAGCATACTCGCATCATTGGCGGTAGCAGCACCGAAGAACCTGATGTTTTCATCCCCTAGGAAATCCCTGAGGGCCTGCAGCACTGCATCTGCATGAGCGATCTAGAAGACGAGCGTTTCGTAGACGACGTAGAGTTGACGGACAGCGACCACTACCTCTTCTCCAGTCGAAGATTCCCCCGCTTCACATTTGGCACCACGCGTGAGTGTACTCGATGTCTAGCCCAACATATTTGATCAGTGCGTTGTCCAGGAACTTCTCCTGGATTTTCCTGATCCACTTCTCCACCCTCGCTGCATGCAGTGTGAATTTCACCTTGAAGCTCATTCCTTGCTCGTCTATGTGACATATAGGGGAGGGTGGTACGGGCGCCATTGGAGGTTGTGGATCTTGTACTTTGCTTGAGAATTGAGGAACAACCAGGTCGACAGGAGGAAGAGAGGTTATTTGTACTAATCACCTTCTAATCTAATGATTATATAGTAGTGTACTGTCTGTGAACGCACACACATTTGATCAATGTAACGACGCCGGAGGAATTAAGGTGAGAGCACGCGCGTATAACGGCATACGAGGACTCTACCTTTGATACTGTACACACATGATTAAAGCTTATTCTCGTGAGTGCTGGTACAGAAGAAAGCAAACAGTACAAATATTTGCAGCGTCATGAAATATACATGCATGGCACCTAGGGAATTGTCGTGTGTGATGATTCAGCGCCCATGCTCCGTGTGTGATAACTATATTGACGATTTTGTAATATACTTAGTTTGTGTTGTTCTCACAAAGGAGCCCGCCTGAATCTTGGACGTAAAGAATATCTCTAGGCCCGTAAGGAATCTTCTGCAGCACACACGGTAGAGGCCTTCTTGTGCAACGCGGGGGGGGGGGGGGGGGGGGGGGGGCATAAAAGACCCAATCTATTAAGAATAGACAGCCGCCGCTGCCAAGAAACCTAGCCCCCTCCAATTTAGCCTTCTCCATAGATTGGTTCCCCCTCCTCCGGCTGGCCTTGCCGGCGTCGGGAGGAGTGGGGAACCCGATCTATGCTTGAAGTTTTTAGTAAAAATAGTGTTCCAATATATTAGGTTAAGGTTTTGGTAGTTTTCCATGTTTTCGTCTCCGCGTCAATGGATATGGTAACGTCTACAATAAGTGATATTTGGCCCTTCGTTCGACAACGAGATCTTCCCGGTGTCAATGGTGGTGTTCAAAGATTAAAGTTTTCTAGGTATGGATCTTCAGATCTTGATTCTCCGGATCAATTTTGGATCTGTTCTAATGGTTGCCGCGAGGAGATTTGTCTTTGCAATATTTGTCCTGGCTGTTATGCCCTTGACAATGGTGATTCGTACTCTCGGCTCTCCAGCGACGTCGGCTATGCTGTTTGGTTACTTTTCCCTGACATACTGGTGTTGGTACTCTTACCGATGGTGATTCACTACTTTAATGGTTGCGCGCGTGTACACAGCCTTGGCATTGCGGCTCAAATAAAAATTATGAGAGAGCCTTCATTAGTATTTAAAGTGTGTTTTGGTTTTCTTCGGCTGCCTTATGGAAGAAGAATGAGTATAAAGATGTCAAAGATTTGCTTGTTTCTTTTAGGTTTATTTTGTAATCGATGAAGACAGTTTATGTATCTTTACTATGTACTACTTGTTTCAATGAATAAATATGGTATTGATTGTCAAAAAAATCAGAGAAGTCTCCGCAAAAAAACTGAAAGTACTATATATACCACCTGATTTTGTCGTTTATGCACGTATTTGTTAGTTCATACTCAGTAATAGTTGAGTTCACTCTAATCATTCTTGTAAGAGATCCGCCATTCAATACACCCAAATTTCTTCTAAACACAACAGGAGAGGGTGATACTGCAGCAGGTCATGCATAGTCTGTGTGGCCACGTTTGTTGCGTTTAGTTGGAATCAAGAATATCGGGGCGGAGGGAGCGGGAGTATGTGCTAACAATATGAGGAAGGCCTTTTTTACCTCAACAATATGAGGAAGTTAATATACTAGTTGATCGAGAAATCTGATTACATGGAGGTCGGTATCCATGGATATGATTGTTATCTAGTCTAGAATAACCGGCCTGCCGGAGTTGTTAGGATTTGGCTTTATCATGTTCCCTTAAATACAGACCTCCACACGCAACACCCATCGCACTTATTTGGGCTTGCCAACGCCGCCGCCATACCAAAGGAGGCAGCATCAGCATGAAGATTCAGGCGCTTCTCTCCGTCGTCTGTGGCGTCGGGCTGCTCCTTGCTCTCAATGGTGCGTGTTCTTGGCTGATTGTTTGCGTAAATTCTTTTTACTTAATTGCTTCTCCTCACTTCGATCATCATCTTCCGTTGTTTTGCACGCCTGGCGGACGAACTCTAGGCCCGCGCATGGGGTCTGCTCGGCACGACATGCGGCATGCGCCAAAAACGATGTTCGTGTTCGGGGATTCGTTCGTCGACAATGGAAACCTCCCGCGAGGGGCACAGGGGTTCGAGATGTCACGACAATGGTACTATCCCTATGGTATCTCTTACAAGAATGACGACGGATCAGGGGCGCAAGCAAATGCCACCGGCCGCTTCTCTGACTTCATGGTTCAATCCGATTTCATTGGTATTAATTTGTCGTATATATAATCTCAATCATAGACCTACATATTTGTTTCTGTCCGGGTCGAAAAATCGGTGTGTTCAACTTCAACCTAACTTTAGATGTGCAATGCATGGCTACTGCAGCGAAGATGTTGGGCCTTCCCCAGTCCCCTCCGACTTACCAAAGCACACAAGGTCTCCACTGTGACCCTTCCGGAATAAACTTCGCCTTTGGTGGCACCGGCGTGAACCAAATATCTGTTTGGATTAATCTCCGCGAGCAGATCGACTCTTTCAAGAGCAAGATCAAGGACGGAACCATCTCGCGAAATCTAACTACCCACTCGGTTGTGCTCATCGCCGTCTCCGGCAATGACTACAAGGGGCGCTTCGGCGGCACAAGCAGCTTCAGCGACGTGAGTAGCACTAATTAGGAGTAGCAGCACAGCTGCACCAAACTTGTCTTTCTTTACTTGAAATTTAGCATCAATGTATATATGTCGTTGTAACTTACAAAGTTTTTATCTTTGTTTCAGATAACAGCTTTTATCGACAAGGTAACGACCGAGATCGCTGCCAACGTGAAGCGGCTGCAAAACCTCGGGGTTACTAGGATTCTTGTGAACAACCTGCACCCTATCGGCTGCACGCCGTCGCAGTGCAGGCCAAGCAGATACCAAGTGTGCGACGAGATGGGCAACTCGGGCGCGTCAGTGCACAACAAGAAACTGAAACAAAAGCTGGGCACGAACAAGGGCGTCTTGCTAGTCGACCTAAACACCGCATTTGATAACATCATCGGTCAGGTCAACCACAACCAAGGTACGAACTTGAACTCTGAGATTGAATCATCACTGCATATTGATTGTGATCGTTTAATTTGTGGTATGGTTAATTTGTAGCTGAAGGTTCGGAGTTGTACAAGCAGTTCCATCAGAGGCGAAAACCGTGCTGCGAGAGCATTGATCCTAAGGGCTACTGTGGGCAGCGGGATGAGAACTCCAAGCCCCTTTACTTCTTGTGCGCGGACCCTAGCAAATACGTCTTTTGGGACGATGCGAACCCCACGCAGGCTGGCTGGGAGGCCGTTATGGCGCAACTGGAAGAGCCCATTAAAAAGTTCCTGGGCATCTTATAGAATTATTAGTATCACTAGTTGAATGCCCATACGATTGTTAGAGCTATTCAAGTTTGCTTCCTCCAAAATTTTAATTAAAAATATATATGAATTTCAGGGTTAATTTCTATATACATCCCTAGTTTGCAGGAACAATCAAGCTGAAAAAAAACAAAATCATGCTATCACTGGATAGCACGGAGATACAGCAAGCAATGGTTAAATACTACCACCCACTTCAGAAGACAGCGACGAGTAAATAGCACTAGACAAACAGGCCGGCTTCGCCCGGCCCGCCTGCATCACGTCTTGGCACAAGCGGACCAATGAGATAGACCTAGGAACATTTTTATTTGACATGCTATATAAATGGAGTCTAGCATAATAGAAAAATTCTCAATAAATTAAACCTTATCGTGAATCACCTACAAACCTCACCATGGTACTGTCGATGGTTTTCTCAATGATCAATCCCTGATATAAGATATCAAAATAACAAAGTAAAATCACATTAATTATGCTTAACTTATATGCCAAAGAAATTTCACCGTACCATATATAGTGGATCATCTATCTTTCAATTTGGAACAACTCTTTCGATCCATACATCTTTGTATTACATATGACTTATTCTTATTGTGTCAGTGTATATGAAAAAAAATGACAGCCTCACCCGTAACAACTGTCCAAATGCAATCACTGCGCTGAAAACTTTGAACTTCAGATATGCACTCAACAAAAAGAACAACAAAGGGATGCATTGATGTGAGACAACCAAAGAACCAACATACTGGGAAACTACAGAAGCATGTATTTTCTCCACTAAATGACAACTGCAATGTAAAATATATAAGCAACCTATCTACCACTGCCACAGGCATACATATTAGCACAAAGGAAAAACACATTGTCAATATGGAACACTAACCTCTGCTGGATCATAATCTAACTATGACTAATATAGACCCAAGCTGTGATAGAGGCATGAAATGCTATCTCCTATCTTTATCTTCAGCCATATTGTTGTTGTTTTTTTAAAGTACAGGATGAGAAATTATAATATTTTTGCTAATAGTTGTTCCTAAGCTGTATAATTTTTTTCATATGAGTCAAATTCATTAGCAACCTCGTGTTCTGAATATGTAAGCAGAAAACTGAACCTACTACCAAGATGACGCCTAGTACATATGTACCTAGCAAAGAAATACAACATTCTCCTCTAAACTTGTAATCCAAATAAACTTCTCTTAATAATGATGCTTAACAAAGACCGCAGGCATGAGCAGTCAGACCAAGTATATAAGACTGAAAAAAGATAGAGAGGAGTTTAATGTGCAGTTGTGGCCTTGTTTCATAGGATTCAATCAACCTCAACACCAGGAATCGCCACTCCCAAGCTGCACTCTGTCCTCTCCAAAACACAAGTCATCTCATAGTAGATGCAGCGACTTAACACAATACTTGATTTGTAAGATGGCTCACAATACTGTGTTTGTAAGATGGCTGTCGAGTGGACTATTGGAGCTAAATCTAGGAGATCCATTGTAGACCGAAGGATAAAATAGGATTGCATCATAATTTTCACAAAATAAATACTAACCTCATATGATGCCTTGGTTGCTACATTGCAGACCATTGCTGAAGAAAGACAAAGCAGTCTGTAAAGAAAATGCACTTCATATATTTGCACAGAACTGAGAATATTTCCCTAAAAGGATAATCCAATCTATAACAGGAATAATCATGTTAAAAACAACAAAGATACTTCAACAAATATTCTGAAGAAAGGTAACTTATCCGAAGATTTACTATAAATTCAAGTGCATAGTAGATTGTTGCGTAGGATAAACCATATAAATAGATAACTATTAATACTTGCTCATCTGTGATCAAAATCATGATTGTCTCAATCAATCTTGGTGAAACAGTCAACCTTACAACTTATCAATTATAGAGGTCCAAATATAACAATATTGGATTTCAGTTAGTGCCTCTCTAACATGCCCCTGAACTGAAGTTATAATTCTTTTTTTAAGAATCTCACTCAGGAGATAAATCATACAGCTTAGTAATTTCAAATTTCACCGAAAAATGAACTGGAAATAATATGAATAGGAGATTGATGTATAAAGCATGCAAATATGTGTTTTTGTCTCTCTTGATTTCATATAACCTATGGTTCCAAACTCCTAGTAGACTAAATAATTATATTGTAGCATAGCTGATGCTGGAACACAAATGGTAGTACCCATGTAATTACCTTAGCATGCATTACATATAGCTGAGTAATGGTTTGCATTTAATGTATCGATCTAGATGATTTGCGGGTATTAGAGACCACCCACAATCCCATATATAGTTTTGCAGAGGTTAAATTAAGGATGAACTTGGTGAGCGAATCACACTTGAATGCATTGTGCACATATAATGGGTAGCTACATTACGTTTGTTCCGCTAAAGGTGTGGCATTTCTTGCTGGAAGAAAAGCTCTGCTCAGCACAATTACTCCATTATTCCTGCTCAGATAGAAGGTATCCTTCTTTTTTGGCCTAATCAACAATCAGAAATACTAAAGCTCTAGCAGAGTTCACATCCACAACCTGGTGAAAAGACTTGCCCTGCTTTCTTACTTATCAAATCATTAATAGATATACTTTCGTAAGATCATCCAATCTATCAACAAAAATTAAATTAGTATTGATTAAATTCTTATCAGCATGGAAACATCTCCGGCTGCAAGATCTTTCCATAGGAAGAAAAAGTATCTGGTTCTGCCATAGGAATAAGCAGAAATAACAAAAACAAAAATCTCAAAGGTGCTTCTACGCTACAGTATCACATTATTGTTGATGTACCACAAGAGAAAGATCATTGGTCACGAGTAGCTCACTTAGCAGGGGTGGGGTAGCCACAGCCTACCACTGCACAAAAGTGCAGGAGGCCATGGCTAGGCCATGGTAGCAGCAGAAGCACACCTCGAGCTCACAAATGGAGTGGGAGAAAAGGACTGCCAGGCGGCCCACAAACAGCGGCAGCGGAACGGAAAAGGCCCAGCAGCAGCGACTCCGCGATCAGCAAGTGGCCTCAGAGCAGCCACAGACGACTACGCTTACAGCTTTAGTTAATAACCCAGTATTGCCTAAAGAAAATCGCTTCAAATTTTCACCATACTGATAAATCTTTCTAGATAGAATTATTAAAAATACCATAATAATTCACCTGACAGGAAACAAATCAAGCAAGCAACTTCTAACTGATGGATCCATAACCTCTCACTGCCCCGTGCGTGTAGGCGGCTCGATAGGCAGCAGGGAGGATGAGAGCACATCAAATGTATATGCTAAATCCGTAGCCTGTCCTAAAATTGATATTGGCAGCACCATGTCGGAGAAAATACTCCGACAACTTTTATCATGTGAACATGTGGAGTGACTTGATCTTCACCATCTCTATTGCATTCAAGGATTTTGTTGCAGCATTATAATGTTGAAAAAAGCTATGCAATATTATCCAATGACTCGCTCAGAACTGAATGCCCCTTGAACAGAAAAATAGACTCAAACTGAAGAAGCTTGTAGGAAATGCAATAGGCAACGAATGAAAACAAAACATGGAGCAACTCTGAAACCCTGAACTTACGAGGATGTGCTCTTCTAGTACTGAAAAGAAATCTGAGCAGAAGATGATAGCAAATACATGGTTCAGTTAACAACTCTACATGAAGGTAGCATTTTGACACATTCAATTTCAGAAAATGATTCTTGTATGTTGCTAGGAACACTGTTTTTCTACACCTTTCTCAGAGGAAAATGTTATTTGGAAGGATCTGTACCAGTATATTACTAATCTGTTCGTAATAAAAATAAAAATGAGACAACTAAACTATCGTATAAGGGGCATTACTATTACATTATCAGAATAGCCCTGTTGTCAAGCACAAAACACCGAAAAGAGCTATAACTGGTAACTTGCAACTCATTGGATCACATGATTGCACAGATTATAGAAGCAAGATAAGCAAGAGAGTCTACCTGTACAGATCTCAAAAGCAAGAGACGCAAACCAGTCTACCTACAAACTGGAACAACAAAAAGGAGAGTATTATAGGGCCAAATAAGTATGAAATGTCAAATAATTGTTGAACTACCATTTACCGACATGGGCACTGCATGTGATTTTGTTAACCCTCAAAATGGTCAAAGTTGAAACTAAGTCTATCAATCAAAGCAGAAAATGAAGAGTAGAAACCAGATAAACCATATAATTTGAGTTCAAAAGGCTACATCCATTTTAGAGTAAAACAACATTGTTAAGAGGTTCTGCATCTCCATCTGAGGGCCATCAGGGAGACCACTTTGAAACCTAGAACAGCAAGTGCGTTGAGCTTCAAAAAATCTTTGGAATAACTAAATAAGGTAAAACAAAAGCTCATGCCTACAATAGCTAACAACACACATCTTCCAAGCCTGTAAATTCAAACATGCTCATATTCTTTGAAAAAGAAAAGCTATGCATATAAGGGTATTAAAAAGAAATAGTATGTAATGTTTAGTCCTTACTACCTAGGTTATGTCAGCTCCATTCGTCACCAAGAATTACAAAATTAAGGTAGGAGAGGTGACGCTGAACATAGAGTGATGCTGGACATAGAGGAGACGGGCTCACCTGAGCGACGATAGGATTCAGCGGTGATGGCTACGACAGTCAACTGACTTTCTCTCACTGACCTCACCAAGAAAAACCTAAGCGAATCAAGGGAGGAAAAGATAAGCATTGTCAAAAGTTTATCTGAAAACACCTATTAGGAAGACAAGCCGAACAAAAAGTATGGAATATAGCAGCTTGCAAATACCACCAATTCGGAGACTCGCTGAATGTTAGCCTGGACGGCCTGCTTCAAACGGATGCCCCTTGACCATGTCCTTCTCACCGACGACAGCCTCACCATGAAGACTGAGAAAAACAAAAAACTGGGGCGACGGCGCCCGGCCTCTGCGGTCTACCTAGAGAACAAAAGACATTAGATCATTAGAAAAAAAATCATTTTCTCCACTCATTTTGGCTGATCAAATACATACTTCAGGTTTGTTGGCTGTTTTGACTAATCAACTATACCTCCATGACGTATGCTAACAGCTTCATGTCTTTGTCTGAATCAACATTAAATGACTCGGCTTTTACATCAAGAAATTCCTGGAAATATATATATGATGTTGTTGTGCTGTCAATCATTTCTATAAGAGATCCATTTCCATGGATGCAGTGTGCATACCTGAGGTAATTCATCAGAAATAGTCTGTCCAGAAAGTATGCCATCATCCACCTGAAAGTCATTAGCCAGAACTGAAACTCATGCATTCGTTCTCACCGATGGCAAAATAATAGATGGCACAAGAGAAAAGCCTGAAATTACAAAACGGAAGGACTCAACCATAATTGAGATAAATATGCATCACAAACTGAACCACGTGAAAAGGAGCACCAAACGGTGATCGGCCACACCACCGGCATGTTCAGTTCCTGGCTGCTGCTGCAAATGGAGCCACAGCCACT
The DNA here is from genome assembly GCA_007115705.1 of Dactylis glomerata. Lineage (NCBI taxonomy): Eukaryota > Viridiplantae > Streptophyta > Magnoliopsida > Poales > Poaceae > Dactylis > Dactylis glomerata. The sequence continues at coordinate 3,105,770 of QXEO01000545.1, read as the reverse complement.
GGTTGTACATGGGAAGGACCCCATCGGCTATGATTGTCTGTGGGAAGGACACCATTTGGTATAGTGCCGATCAGATCTTACTAAGTTCTTACCATATGAAATCAGTAAAGGCAGACAGGTTTACTCAGAAATGACAGCAACAGAACTCCACATCTTCTACGGGAAAACAATGAAGTTTACATATATATCTACGAAACATCCTATGACTACTTCTCTCTGTTATCTACACTCGACACTAAATGGGCAAGGCGGTGACAAAAGAAACCAATCGGGAGCATGATTCAGGAAAATAAAATGCGACCGACAAACACTCTCTGAACAACAAATACACATATCCTTACCACGTCTTTGCCAATAAGGCCTTTCCTTTCATTAAACTTGATAAACCTTTCAGCTTGAGTGGCTGAGACAATCTAAAAATGCCAAAGGTGTCGGACCAATCACGACTATTTATGTAAAATGGAGATTGAAGTTCTCCTAATCTGAAAGTTGTGATGATCAAATCAAAACAGTTGAAGTGATCTAACTATACTTTTAATAGGGTGTTATCTATCTAGCATGCAGTATGATCTTAAAACATAACCTGCCAATGAAGAAAACCTACCCAGTAATTTGTCCAAAGGGTTAATCCAACCCTTTCCTACTCATCAAACCCAGAAATACTTCAGAGACCATAAGACATACCAGCTGGATGGCGGCGTCCTGCCAGCTGGGCATCTGCCCGTTGGGGCTATTGTAGTCGTAGTAGACGCAGGTCTGGCGAAATTGCGACGGCTGCCTCCTCCCTGTTGTCGTCGACTCCGTCCATGGTTGTGCCTCCTTCATCCGCGGCTCGGGTGAGATGATGCACTTGAGGGGCCCCGAAGGCGCACCTTCTCAGCATCCTCGCCGCGGGGCTGGATGAAGCGGGTTGCTGCCGACAGTTGGGCGAAGAGCAGCGGTCGCCCTGGTGAGCTACAAAACAGGCGCCAACGCGTGCTCCTCAAGAGCGGCGCGCGGATGAGATGGTCAGCAGCAGCGGCGCCGGGAGGCGGGCAGCGGCGGCTGCCACAGGAGGTGAGCAGCGACGGCGGCACTGGAAGGCGGGCAGCGGCGGCGGGGCCAGGAGGAGGATAGCGGCGGAGCGGCCGGGAGGCGGGCAGCGGCGCCGGCACTAGGAGGCGGGCAGCGGCGGCGGCCCCCGGGAGGAGGGCAGTGGCGGCGGCGGGCGGCCTGTGCCTGGGAAACCCTAGGAATTTTTTGGCCTGGCCTCAGACAGCCCCACGACAAGTTTTTTTTGATAGAGTTCAACACGGGCCCACGCGCAGAGACTGGGATTGGCTAATGCTCTCATTGCACAGATTGGCCACCAAACTTAGCTTACAGCTTGTAGTAATTAATATAAACCATTTTTTTATCACATTGGGAGGCCAATCTGAAGCATGATGCAAAACAATAATAAGATAGTGCTCACTTTTATGACCGGCGGTGCAAAAAAACATAACAGACCATTATTAGAACTTTTAGAACAGACCATAAAGCCATAGTGAGATATGTTGTCCTTGACTCTACAATGTGCTACAGACACGTTAAGCCATGATACAAAGAGGTTAGAGTATTGCTAACCATAAAAGAAAATGTTCTATACACTATAATAACACATTAAACCTAATAAACTTATACGAATAAGAGTATAGGATTAGTTAATTTTAAAAGTAATTAGCTAAAAATTCCTAAAAACTAAATTCGGGAATAACTTACCATGATGCTGGGCGGGAATTCGGAGTATGACATCGCTCCCATGCTCGGATCACTGGTGGAAAAAAGGTCATTGGTTCCGGTTTGTAAGGCCCATTTATCCCGGTTGGAGCAACCGGGACTAACAAAGCGGAAATAAAGGTTGGAGCCTTTAGTCCCGGTTGTTTACGAACTAGGACCAATGGCCTCCACGTGGCCTACGGCTAGAGGACCTTTGGTCCCGGTTCGTAACACAAACCGGGACTAAAGGTCCGTTCAGAATAAAATTTGTATTTTCTTTTTCAAAATTTCACTATTTTCTTTATTTCTCTAATATCTAATCACCTCTATTCTCATGTCAAATTAGATACTTATGGCTCTCACTCTATTCTCATATTAAATTACATACTTGTGGTCCTCACTTCCCGGTCAGTCACCCATCCTCACACTGCTTCACCTTTAGCACGCTTAACTTCTCCATTCCTTTCATAGTAGCTTTCAAGACTGTGCTCGCGACTTCTTGATAATGGTATGCTACCAGTTCTATTAACCTATACACTTTGATAAAATATAATATTACTTTTTTAAATTCCAAATAAATTCACAAAATAAGCAACACTGATTAAGTAATAATAAGCATGAATGAATTCCAAATAATTTTTATGCATAATTTAATTATTAATTTTAAATAATTAAATATTCAAAAAAGGCCAAAAAACTTGAAAATCCAAAATTCAAAAATTAATAGACTTGTTAACCAAACAAGAGGGAGTACATTTTTTCAAATATATATACATGCTACTCAACCGAAAGACTCGTACACCACACCACATACACATCTAGTAGCCTTCTAGCTTTCAATACCTCCTAGCAATCTTGAAGCCCAAACGAGCGTCTAGAGCGGCATGCTGAGTAGCATTGGACAGATCGTATAGACTCAGAATTGGATTCTTGGTGGGGTTCGGCATAATCATTTAGAGGTCATACACCGACGGAATTTCAATTTCGTATGATTGCAGCATGCGCACGTCATTGCCGATAGCCACGTCGTAATGGGGTCCTTCAAGAAATCCTTGAGCTGCTGCGGCACATGATCGGCCTGACATATCTAGAAGACCAAAACCTCAAACGCCACCGAGAGTTGAAGGACGGCGGCATGCTGATGGCGCCTACCCTCGCGAGGGCTGGTGAACTCGTAGTCCAAGCCCACACATTTGATCGGTGCGGCGTCGAGGAACCGTTGCTTGACGGCGTGGAGCCAGATCTCCACCATTGATGCACGGAGAGTTTTCGTGATGGTGAACTCCATCCCTTCGGTGGTGATATTATGCACCTGAGATGGAGGTAGCGTCGTCGGCTCTATTGATATGAGAGGGAGAGAGAGAGCTCGCCGGTGATGCTATGGTGTTTTTGGAGGAGATTAGGAGGATGAGGAAGATGCTTATAGGTACATCCTTATATACTAGAGAGAGGGAAGAAGAAGAGGCTGGCCGGCAGTGTAATTAGGCCGCCGGCGATGAGGTCCCGATGCGTCAACTGGCGATTACCGAAGCAATCAGGTTAAATGGCGCAGCGATTTCCAAAACGACGACGACGATCGTGTCGTAACTGAAGCGGGAGCGACGGTTCGTTTGAACTGTCCTTTAGTCCCGGCTCGTCACACGAACCGGGACTAAAGGGTGCCCTATAGTCCCGATTTGTGCCACGAGCCGAGACTAAAGGCCCAAAGCCATTAGTCCCGGTTGGTGGCGCAAACCAGGACTATAGGGCCCATTTGAACCGGGACTAATATCCCCTAGCCCATATTTTCAATTGAATCGGGACTAATGCCCCCTTTAGCCGCGGACCGAACAGTTTGGGAACTAATGAAGACGAATGGAAGCCCTTTTTCTACTAGTAGATGCTTGCTCTTGGAACATAACACATGTTGCAATCCTCTACACCGAATCACTTGGAACAAAACACTTGTTCTGGTCCTCTACACCAAATCACTTGCATACAAAGTTGCACTTCGTACACCTAATGAAGGGGTACCAGCTAATCAGAATCATAACCAATTTATCTATTTTCAGATATTGTGGATAGAAAAACTAGTTTTGTTTATCCAAATTAAAAAATGTGGTATGCCTAGAATCCTTAGGAAATATGAATGGTAGATTATGTAGGCCACAATTGCTCACCCGCACTGCCCATTCAGAATCTCTACAAATAATATTGCAATCGGACTGGTCCGTGTCCATAAAATACGCTTTCGTCCAACTAAAAATACGCTTTTAAAGTTAACACAAATTACCCACATTGCCATCCATAAGTCACGTACCGTTTTAGTTTTTTTCTTGGGAGATCACTCTGTTCTCCTCCCTGACCGACCGAACCGAGCAGCCCATCTAGATCCAATGCCAGCAGCCCAGGAGGGAGCTTGAGGTGGTGCTGAGCATAGGGTCTGGGTTGCCCCAAACCTCCCCGTCCTTGAGTTCCAGGTCGGCATGTTGCAGGGCATGGCCAGAAAACGCCGGAGTCCAGGCATAGAGAGGGCGCGGGGATGGGGGCGGCCTTGTGAGAGGAGGCAACGACGGCCACGCGGGAGGAGGGAATCACTATGGATATGGAGGCGGGAAGCCGCGGTTGCAGAACGACCTCGACGTGGTGGCGTCCATGCTCGATGCGCATGTAGCGCAGCTAGACGAGATATACGCCTCGGGTACGCTGACACGCGCGCGGGCGCTTGTGGTGCCGCGGCCGTGCGTCGGCGCCACGGCACCAGCCGCGATGATGGCGGTTCTACGTGCGTGACCTCTTCGCCAGGCTCAGAGTGGGTGGCGCGGAGATAAGGAGGGCGGCAGCTGCCGCGCTCAACGAGGTGCTGCGACGACAAGAAGTGCGTTCGGGTCGTCGTATCCGACGTCGCCGACGTGGCCGACGGGATCAGCGTTCTCGTTGGGCTGCTCGAGTGCCAAGACACGTGTGTCCAAGAAGGCCCTGGACGCCGGGTTTGACGCTTACAGGGGCGGCCTTGTCGTTGGTGGCGTCATCGCTCCGGTGATCCGGGACTCCGAGTTCTTGACACGGGCGTCGGCCCGGCTGTGAAGGAGCAGGTGGCGCGGGTGCCAAGTAAGCTCACCGAGAACGCAGACAACGCGTGGGCCATCGCCGTGCACTGTGGAATCACGGCATTGGTCAACGTCTGCTCTTTCCACCGCGCCAGCGGCGGCGAGCTCGTGTGCGCCGTGTTCCGGGTGCTGAGGAGCCTCGTGGGCGTCGAGAGATCAGGAAGTACATGCTGGCCAATGATGGGGCGGTGTCGGTGCTCGTTTCGCTCTTGCAAGGCCCCGCGGACGATGCAGCGCAAATCCAGGCAATTGAGCTCCTCGCAGCGAGAGCCTCCGACGACAGCTCATCTAGGGAGGTCATGCTCCGAGAAGGCAGCGGCTGACGTGCTCCGATGATAGCTCATCTAGGGTGGTCATGCTCCGAGAAGCCTCCACGCGCTCGACAAGGACATCCCGCGCTCCTTAAAGGCACGCGAGGTGGAGCTCCGCGCCATCCGCGCTATCTGCTTCTCGTCGCCATACTCGATCGACCGGCTCGTCAGCGCCGTCTTCCCCAACTGCGTCCTCTTCTTCCTCTGAAACAGTGACAGCACGCTTCAGCATGGCGCCTTAAAGTTAGTACATCGCCTGTGCCACGTGTCGGACGAGACCAAGAAGGCGATGGGCGACACCGGGTTCATGCCGGAGCTTGTGGGCATCGTCTAGGCGGCCAAATCCCTGGAGACGAGGGAGATGGCGGCCGAGGCACTCTGCCCCATGATGTCCGTGCACCACAACCAGAAGCGCTTCATCCAGGACAAACCCAACGTGGCGCAGATACTGCAGCTGCTGGGCCCGGGCGAGGAGAAGCCCTCCAGGCGAAGCGGTTCTTGTCATCGACGGTGGTGCACCTGACCGACAGCAGTTCCGGCCGGAGGAGGACCATGTCATCGGAGCATGTCAGCCGCTGCCACTTTCATCCCTATGCCCGCGACCCTCTTCCCTGGTCGTCCCACTACGTGCCCCTGCTTTTCTTTTCCAGCCCTTCGAGATCTCGCAGCTGCAGAGATCCCCGCCGGCGTCGGCATCGGGATGTTGTTGGGCGACACTCCGAGATGGCGAGATCCCCTCCCAACTCACTGAGACCAACTCCGCCGCGTGCGAAGGCAACGGGGGTGGCGTTGCTTCTTCTTGCAGCTGCAACCTGCTGGGTCCGACCTAGGCACACCACGCGCACGAGGAGGGTCTGGCCAGCAGCCGGAGCTGCGGCAGAGAGCGAGGCGTTCACAGAGGATCTCGCTGCAGACGGGATACGGGGTGGCCGTGGCACGGGAGATCAAGCACTAGTGCGGCCGGGACAGCAGGGGCAGAGGAGGCGCTCTCGAGAGTTGGGATGGAGAGAGAGAATGATACACCCACGTGCAGGGGATGATGCCTACAGGGGAGTACATGCCTACAGTCCACGGATGATGATAAGTTAAGTTGAACATGTATCGCCGCATCTTCTCATCATACGGTTTCTATACTGATGTGATCAATCTAACAATAAGATCAAGGTTAATTTTCCTCAAAATACAAGCACGTAGATCTGTAATGGCTTACAACGGTCATCATTTAGTTTAGGAATGAACACACATTTATAACCATGACACTTATAGGAGGAGAAAATGGACAGTGGGGAATTGGTGGTAGCGTGAGTGTGTGACAAGTCAGGTTCATTCCATTTTAAGGATCACTATATAGAATATAAAATAGATTTATCTAAATACTATCAATGGTAAGTGATACATCTCCAACGTATCTATAATTTTTGATGCTCCATGCTTGTTTTTACACCATTTGCCTATTGTTTCGTTACACTTCGTGGCACTTTTATGCATTTTCTGGAACTAACCTATTAACAAGTTGCCATAGTGCCAGTTTCCTATTTTCTGCTGTTTTTGTGTTTCAGAAGTGATACACAGGAAATATTCTCGGAATTGGACGAAACAAGTTCCTGAAGTCTTATTTTACCCGGAAGCTTCTAGAGATCCGAAGGAGAGAAGGAGAGGGGCCACCTGGGCCCCACACATAGGGCTGGCGCGGCTAGACCCCTGGCCGCGCCACCCTTGCGTGAGAGCCCCTGGCTCCACCTCTGACATCGCCCCTTCGCCTATAAAGACCCCCCGACGGAAAAAACCTAAGTACCCGATCAGATTTCCAGAACACATCGCGATCCACCGCCGCCGTCGACCCGAAGATCGGGAGGGTCCAGAAGCTCTTCCCGGCACCCTGCCGGAGAGGGGAATCGTCACCGGAGGTCTTCTTCATCGCCATGCTTGCCTCCGAAGCGATGAGTGAGTAGTCTACCTTGGACTATGGGTCCATAGCAGTAGCTAGATGGTTGTATTCTCCACCATGTGCTTCATGTTTAGATCTCATGAGCTGCCCTACATGATTGAGATCACCATTATGTAATTCTATGATGTTGGTTTGTTGGGATCCGATGAATATTGGTGGTTTTGATTAAGTTGTTGTACTGAATATTATCTTTTGTTATCTCTATGTTGTTTATGATCTTGCATGCTCTCCGTTGTTAGTAGCTATCTTGGCCGAGTAGTTGCTAGTGACTCCAAGAGGGGGTATTTATGCTCGATAGTGGGTTCATGTCTCTATTTTACCTGGGGGAGTGACAGAAACCTCTAAGGTGGTAGATGTGATGTTGCTACTAGGGAGAAAATAACATTCATATGCTCAAGGGCATATGCTTTGTTTACATTACACACTTTGCTTAATGCAATTATCTGTTGTTCGCAACTTAATACTTTTGGGGTGTTCGGATTGATATCCCCGGGGGTGGATTATTAGTCATAGATGCGGTTGGATGGCGGTCTATGTATTTTGTTGTAATGCCCAGAGTAAATCTCATAGTGATCTTCTTGACATATCACGTTTATCTTTATTCTATCAATTGCCCAACTGTAATTTGTTTACCCAGCATGTGTTATTTTATCTATGGAGAGACACCACTAGTGAACTGTGGACCCCGGTCCTATTTCCATCATATTGCTATCACCTGTTTACTTTACTCGCACTGTTTACTTTCTCGCACTGTTTACTTTACTCGCATACTTTTACTGTTTTCCACTCGATACACTCATAACCTTTATTTCAAGCAAACCGGTGAGATTGACAACCTCATCGTAAGTTGGGAGCAAAGTATTTGTTTGTGTGTGTGCAGACTTCACGTTGCAGCTAGCAAGCAAAGTTTGGACGAGGCGCCATATATAAATTGTCCGCTGCTATCGCAAACTAGCAAGCATCACCTTCAGTCGCCTGTCTCTCCTCTCCAAGAACGATAAACCTCGGTTTCATAATTGAGGGAAAACTAGCTGCTATACTCATCACACCTTCCTCTTGGGGTTACCAACGGGCTGGTCATTCACCACGCATCAAGCTAATTTTCTGGCGCCGTTGCCGGGGAAGAAAGAAGACTTCTGCGAGGGGAGTTTTCGCACGCACATTCTTTACTTTGTTATTGTTTTGCTTTACTTTATTTATTTTACCTGCATCGTTTTATATCAAAAACCCAAAAAAATTAGAATCCTTGGTAGTTGTTTTTACTTATCTGCTTTTAGTTTTGTTACAATGAGTAATCCTGAAGTAGAAGTTCATAGTTTCAAGCAACAAGGAGGAGAAAGTTTAAAAGATGCTTGGTATCGTATTAACAATGCTCATCATAGGTGTACCAAAAAGCACTCTACCACGATCCTCCTTAGGAATTTTTATGTTGGTATATCTAGTTGGAATAGGTATGTTCTTGATACTCTTACAGGAGTTAATTTTCTGGGTACTCCCACTGGAGAAGCATGCACTATAATTGAAAGTTTAGTGGGAATACCACCTATTCATGTTGCTAAAACCGAGACCACCTTAGAGGAGGTTGTAGAAAAGCTCAGCTCTTTAGAGAAAGGTTGCCAAGTATCCTAGAAAATGCTAGCCGCGTTAGTGAATTAGTAGAAAATAATGGTAAGAGAATTACCGTTTTAGAGGCTAGCACTACTCATGATAATCAAAACTTAAGGATTGGTAAACTAGAGGAGTCTATGGAAACTCTTAGCTTAATCTTCTCTTCTCTTAAATTTAAGAAAGAGAAAGTGTTTGTTGGAAAAGAGCAAAAATTTATGTATGTTCCCAAGGTTTCTGCACTTAAATCTCAACATGTTCTTAAAATTGGTAAGACTCTTAGTTCCACTAAGGGTGACTTGCAGGTTGAATCATCTTCGGGAACCTTCAAAGAGCCTACTAAGGTAACTAGCACTTCATCTATCGATATTACTTGATTCGCAATTTTCTGCGCCTAGCTCAAAGGCGTTAAAGAAAAGCACTCTTGGGAGATAACTCAATGTTTTCTTTTCAGTACTTTTTCTTTTATTTGAGTCTTGGAAGTCATTACTACTGTAATGACCGCTCCTTATCTTGTTTATTTCATTTTTGTGCCAAGAGAAGCCTCTAATTTGAGCGAGGTAAAGATTTGGGGATGTTGCTGTCCTGAAACTATTTTCTGCGCTTCACCGTAAACATTCTTATAAATTCTCTGTTTATCTTATGGACCTGCGATTTCTTGTGCATATGCCCCAGGTTATATCCAAACTTTTGTTAGTTGAACACTTTTTGATTTGAGCAATAGAAAACCTTTCAAAAATTCGACCTTTGTCAGCTGTTCAGTTTTGACAGATTTCTGCCAATATTTGTTTTTGCCACTTTATCGCTTTCTTTGCGAGTTCTTTTGATCACGAAACTCTTGTGGAAGTTGCTACAGTAGTATTTACTTTATATGTGGTGGTTTTGGGTTGAAACCTGAAGCAAAAAGAGGTTGATTATATTTTATGCCTACACTAATGTTGCTAATAGAATCGTGTTTAGTTTTGTATGAAGGAAGTTTTCAAGTGTAGGGATTGGAGAATGATGAGATGAGTTGAAGAATGGACAAAAGATCAAGCTTGGGGATGCCCATGCATCACCCCAAGAAATATCCAAGAAGTACAAGCGCCAAAGCTTGGGGATGCCCCCGAGGCACCCCTTCTTCATCGGCAAAAATCAGGTCACCTTTCAAGACACTATATTTTTATTGCTTCATGCACTATGTGTTTTTCTTGGAGCATCAGTTGTTTTAGTTTTCTTAGTTGGTTTAGTTTGTTTGTTTGCTGCAATAAATGGTTGGACCCCAACAAATTTCTTTTGGAGGAGATGTACTCGTTTTCATTTGCAAAGAACGCTCTCATTTTCACTCTTATCGTTCATCGAGCGTTCTTCTTTTTCTGCTGCTGCTTTTAGTTTTCCTTTTCGTCTTGATTTGCGTTCAGACCTTTTCATATCTTTTCATCAGGGTGTATTTTTTGCCTCTGATCTTTATTGGTTTTCATCAAAAGAGGTGTCTTTAAAAATTTCAAATGGTGTTGGAAAAGAGAAAAAGCTTTGTGCAAAATAGTAGTACAAGAAGGAGCTTGTGTAGACTGCGGCTTAGGCTTTTTCTTGTCATGCTTGATGTCTTTTTGATAGTATGCTTAGTGGTTTTGCTGTAGCATGACTTGTCTCAAATAACTGAGATTGCTTAATGAGCCGTTGAAAAAAAATTATGCGTTGTTTTTATTGTATGGAAGCATTATTTTGGTTTTCTCCTTGATGCTTTATTTGGGTTGACTTGGCGCATGCTCACACATGTTAGACTCTTACAAAGTCGCCAATAGCCTTCATGATCATTTAGTTTTTGACTTTTGATGTCATCTTATGCTTCTTTTAATGTCGCTTTGTCGCTTTGCATGATTATGGCCATTATTGCTCTCTTAGTTGGTCGCTCCCAGTCTTTTGCTAGCCCTCGCCTTGTACTGAGTATGAGCTCTACTCATGCATCCAATTCCTAAAAGCCAAAGTCTTCCAAAGTGTCCACCATACATACCTACTAGCAATTTGCTATTCCAAGTAAATTTGACTTGCTTTTATTTTCTCTTCAAATTAAACTCTTACCAGTGTTATGCGAAATTCGGTCAGTAGAGCTCTCACGAACCGGAAGGCACACTTTACTTTTTCTTGTTCTAAAAATTTGACATTGTGGTCTCTTATGTTGAGTTGTTATGCTTGCAAGTTGTAAGTTGGATTCTAGCCCATCCATGCTGTCATGGGCAAGCTTTCAACATTGCACTTCTTATTTGAGTTGATATCGTGATCTTTTGTTTATGGATGCCCGCGGTGTGAAATGAATTGGGAATCTTGTGGGGATCATGGAGTTTTTATATGTGTTAGGGAAACGCCGGGCCGCCAATCTAAGCCATGCATAATTCATGGTGGAAATTTGCAGCATACCCATGGTGAACATTCGACGACGCATCTCACAATAAAAAGCTAAACAAAAGGCAAATAAAAGAGATGTCGAGGTGTTCATTGTCTGCTTGTCCTGTCATTTTGGTGTGGGCTTGTTCCATGTCATCGGGCACGGAGGTACCCCATTGGCGGTTCTCAATGATACACATATATTTACAATGACAAGAGCCTTGCTTGGGACTCTAAGTAAAGTAGCATGAGGTTTGGGTACTCGTATTCACGGGGCACGAGGTCTTCAACTTATGATTTGTCAAGTATATGCATCATAATTGTTCTCGCATTAACTTTAACCATTCAAGATGCTTATGATGGGGGCAATGATGAGAGCTCAAAGCCGGTAAGTACCATAATTTTTGAAGGTTATAAAACTTGCAATCACTGCTTCCCTCTGCGAAGGGCCTTTCTTTTACTTTTATGTTGAGTCACCACCTTCTTTCTTTATGCACCATTAAGAGAGCATAGTTGTCATTCTTAGTGTGATATGCATTGTCCCAAAGTTCATTGATTGATTCATGATGATTGGTTTCACTTGTTCTCAAATTATTTGTATCTAGTCGCCCTCTTAAACTTGAAGGTGTCCTATGCATTTATGTTTTGCTCTCTTTGAAGGACAAGCTGAAAACCATTTGTATGTTTTTCCTTATGATTTGAACACACGTTTGACTTTCATTCTTTCATTTTCATGATCTTTTGTTTGTGTTCATTTGCATGTTTACAACATGGTTGCTAAGTTTCTTATTGTCAAGATTATATCTTCATGCCCATGTTTTAAGTTCTTATGATCCCAGCTCACAAATGCTTACATATGTGATCAAGATTGTGTAGGTGCATGTCACCTAAAAAATTATTCTTTGTTATCACTTACCTACTCGAGGACGAGCAGGAGTTAAAGCTTGGGGATGCTTGATACGTCTCCAACGTATCTATAATTTCTGATGCTCCATGCTTGTTTTTACACCATTTGCCTATTGTTTTGTTAGACTTCGTGGCACTTTTATGCATTTTCCGGAACTAACCTATTAACAAGTTGTCACAGTGTCAGTTTCCTATTTTCTGCTGTTTTTGTGTTTCAGAAGTGATACACAGGAAATATTCTCGGAATTGGACGAAACGAGTTCCTGAAGTCTTATTTTACCCGGAAGCTTCCAGAGATCCGAAGGAGAGAAGGAGAGGGGCCACCTGGGCCCTACACATAGGGCTGGCGCGGCCAGACCCCTGGCCGCGCCACCCTTGCGTGAGAGCCCCTGGCTCCACCTCTGACATCGCCCCTTCGCCTATAAAGACCCCCCGACGAAAAAAACCTAAGTACCCGATCAGATTTCCAGAACACATCGCGATCCACCGCCGCCGTCAACCCGAAGATCGGGAGGGTCCAGAAGCTCTTCCCGGCACCCTGCCGGAGAGGGGAATCGCCACCGGAGGTCTTCTTCATCGCCATGCTTGCCTCCGGAGCGATGTGTGAGTAGTCTACCTTGGACTATGGGTCCATAGCAGTAGCTAGATGGTTGTCTTCTCCACCATGTGCTTCATGTTTAGATCTCATGAGCTGCCCTACATGATTGAGATCACCGTTATGTAATTCTATGATGTTGGTTTGTTGGGATTGATGAATATTGGTGTTTATGATTAAGTTGTTATACTGAATATTATCTTTTGTTATCTCTATGTTGTTTATGATCTTGCATGCTCTCCGTTGTTAGTAGCTATCTTGACCGAGTAGTTGCTAGTGACTCCAAGAGGGGGTATTTATGCTCGATAGTGGGTTCATGTCTCTATTTCACCTGGGGGAGTGATAGAAACCTCTAAGGTGGTAGATGTGCTGTTGCTACTAGAGAGAAAATAACATTCATATGCTCAAGGGCATATGCTTTGTTTACATTACACACTTTGCTTAATGCAATTATCTGTTATTCGCAACTTAATACTTTTGGGGTGTTCGGATTGATATCCCCGGGGGTGGATTATTAGTCATAGATGCAGTTGGATGGCGGTCTATGTATTTTATTGTAATGCCCAGAGTAAATCTCATAGTGATCTTCTTGACATATCACGTTTATCTTTATTCTATTAATTGCCCAACTATAATTTGTTTACCCAGCATGTGTTATTTTTATCTATGGAGAGACACCACTAGTGAACTGCGGACCCCGGTCATATTTCCATCATATTGCTATCACCTGTTTACTTTACTCGCACTGTTTACTTTCTCGCACTGTTTACTTTACTCGCATACTTTTACTGTTTTCCACTTGATACACTCATAACCTTTGTTTCAAGCAAACCGGTGAGATTGACAACCTCATCGTAAGTTGGGAGCAAAGTATTTGTTTGTGTGTGTGCAGACTTCACGTTGCAGCTAGCAAGCAAAACTTGGACGAGGCGCCATATATAAATTGTCCGCTGCTGTCGCAAACTAGCAAGCATCACCTTCAGTCGCCTGTCTCTCCTCTCCAAGAACAATAAACCTCGGTTTCATAATTGAGAGAAAACTAGCTGCTATACTCATCACACCTTCCTCTTGGGGTTCCCAACGGGCTGGTCATTCACCACGCATCAGTAAGCAAATATTATCCAATCTCACGCACCACTAATAGAGCACGTGCATTAAGAAATCGTGGTAATATTTTATAAAATTATACATCATATTAATTATTATTATTATTATTATTATTATTATTCCGTAGCGAAGCACGGAAAATGTGCTAGTCATAACTTCATAACTAATAGATTCTTCGGTGTAAGAAGTGAAGAACAAAACGGAAAAAAAAAATCTTTTCAGTGCAACAGATCATAGGTTACCTTGGGAAGTGTCTGCGTGTCTGACTCGGGGAATCTTTACTTAGCGAGAATCTTTATTCATAGCCATGGCGACCATGTGGACCTGATTCACTTCCGTGGGTCTTTTATTGCACGACGTTAGGCCAGCCACACCGTCGCACCGATTCATTCTGAAAAGTTGCTTCTTTGACTTAGTTCACTGTTTTGCTGCACTGTGTTCAATCGGGTGTAGGTCCCTCTATCGAATAAACAGCCATTCTTTCTCTACTCTTTCCCATCCCTCTCCACACAATCTGGCACAAAGGTCCCACACATGTATGGAAGAAGCGAACCAAGTATATGAATCGCTTGTTATGTCAGACTATAGGCATCGATGCTCTGCACTCTGAGGAACCGGTTTCAAAACCCAATTGAACCGCTTTTTGAGCAAACTGTGGCTGGTCTAGCAGCCACCATTTCCTCGTCGTGTTGGACTACAGAGTGCCGACTGCCGAGCCTTCACAGTGTCCTTGTGCCCCTTGTTGTTGGCGGAAGCGGCCAAACCCGAGCTGCAGCTGAAGATGGTGTGGCACTCACGGTCGAACAATTCTCTTCAGAGTTTAGAACTCATATCACCATTCATATTACACATAGTAGTGATATACATCTGAAATGAAAAAAGTACACAAGAATATCAAGCTTGGTTCTCATATATAAAATTGTGTACTCCCTCCGTTCCAAAATAAGTGATGTGGTTTTTTTGTCTAGATTTGTATGTATTTAGATACTGAAATACATCTAGATATATGCAAATTTAGATAAACCCACATCACTTATTACGGGAGTAGTACATTTGAGAACACAAGAAACCTATCAGATCGCATGCAAAAAGATTAAATATTTTTGGAAAAAAAACACCAGATCTTTCCATATTTTTGGAAGTCTCAGTGAGCCAATACTAAGCGCATATGTAAACATTAGCATTTCAGGCAATTCTTTCCATTTTCTGCTTTCCGTGATGCTGTGTTGGAATGGTTTGGATTTTGTTTTTGCTGGTGATTGTGTGGTCGAGATGGCTCTAATGTTTGATTTAAAAAAAAATTGAGACGAAGTACTATCACAAACTCCAATTTAATAGTAAATACACTGATACAAATTAGAATAGTCGATTGTCTGCCAAGAAGAAAGAACACGTAAAGAAATGCAGCTGCCAACCTTGGGAGGTAATCAGATTCTCCCCTAATCATGCAATTCTAAACTTATGCTCATTGCAAATTATCCTCTGTTTGTTACTCCAATTTAAATATGCTCATTACAAATTATCAGGAGAGCATACCCTTTTCAACAACCGTACAAACAGAAGTAATGATGAAAATCGAGAAGGGCAACATCATATTACAGCTGTAAACGTTGCACGTAATCAGATTCTTCCTAAATATTAAGTCAGGTTCTTGCTCAAACTTTTAGTACTGATAAATGAACATGCTTAACGCAAAAAACTAGGAGAACATACCTCTTTCAAAAACCGGACATGCAGAAGTAATGAATCTAGAAGGGCAACAAGATATTACAGCTGTACACATTGCAGGTAATCAGATTCTTTCCTAAATATTGAAGTTAGATACTTGCTCAATCTTTTAATACTGATAGCTGAACATGCTTATTGCAAAAAAGCAGGAGAGCATACGGAAAATCACTTTAGGTCCCGGGCTCCCTGGAGCTTGTTTATGATTTTTTTTTCTGAAATTGACATTTTGAAGTTTCAAAAAAATTCTTAAAAAAACCGTATATGTTGACAATGACCTACTATATGGTCTCGCAAAATTTCAATACAAAATAGGTTGTATTCCGGTCTACACAAAATTGACAAATACTGACCAGCTGGGACTTTTTGAATTTTGCACTATTCACCATCTCAGATCTCGAAATTTATCTTTTTTACACAGCATAAAATACATAATATTTCGAGCTGATTTTTTCCACACAGGTAGAAGTCATGATTATCTACACGCAAGATTTTTCTCCGAACTTTTTGAAACATTAAAATGCCGACTTAAAAAAATCAAGAAACGGGTTCCAGGGAGCCTAGGAGCCAAAACGACACACTCGGAGAGCATACCCTTTCAAAACCCTGGTGAGAAAACAAGATAGTGCAACTGAATATTCGCTGGGCGAGTGTACGCCTGTGAAGATCAAATCCACAAGAGACCAAATAAAACAAGTTGACAAAGTCAACTTATGCGTACAAGTTGGTATGATCGATTGTCTGCTAAAAAAAAAGCAGCAAACCTAAAGAATGATTGGATAGCCCGCCAACAAAAAAATGCAGTTCTAAGCCGAAATATTTTTGAGGAATCAGGACACAATGCAGATCAAGGTAATAAGAGCTTTCTTGACAGTAATGAAACACTGGCTGGATATGATGTATCATGAATCAACAGGAAATAATTTCTTGACAGTAATGAAGCATCTTCATAAGGAAGAAAATAATGGTTACCTGTGTCACACCCCAAACTAGGGGCTGGCCAGCATGACAGTCGCCATATGCTTACAAACCGTTGGACTCATAAGCACATAAGGCAAATTGTAAAACGATTTGGAGTATGGCACAAAAGATGCACTTTATTCAAACTTGTAGGAAGAACATTACATTTACATAAAAGGGTTCAGACCTCCAAGCAAACAGAGGTTGGACATTTATTCTATTATTGTAGTAAAACTGAAAAGAATTACTCTTATTGAGGGTTCCTACGTCAAGACGTCACTCCCCAACCCCTCCGTTCATCTCTTGCTCCTCATTATAATCTGCGCATATCAGTAAATAGATTATGAGTATTGGAAATACTCAGCAAACATTAAGTTAGAAGATATGACAATATTTAACAACCATCATAATGGTTATGTTTACCATCAGATCATAGTTAGAAAGCAATCAAGGTCATATGCTAGTGTAAATTTCCACCAAGATCATTACTTGCAGAGAATGGTTCTTAAAGTTAGTCATCCATCATAACAGTCACTCTTGGAAATACCCCATCTCTGAGAACCACGCCACCAAGTTTCCTACTTGTGTGAGGATTGCCCAACTCACCCTGACACCGGCCTTCAGGAACGAGCCGTCTCAGGCTGAGTATACCAACTTTCCCATGTTATGATGGAGAAAGGAGCGTCATGCCACCATTTCATTTATATTCAGTCTTTCTTACCAGGTCAGTGCTAAGTATCAAGGACCACATAGCAGAATCAAGTTCAAGTGGCACTGCTGCAACTTGTCCATCATTTTATTTTATCCATCTTTGTTTGCAAAGTTAGTGTTAAGATGCACATTGCATAACAGTACCAAGTAAAAATAATTAATGTCTGATTATCAAGTTTTATCTGATATGCACAGCTTGCCTTGTGAAGTTGCAGATCAGTCTCTGGTCTGAACCTTTGTACCTAATATAAGATGTAAATATTCAGTCCTTGCATATTGGGCATCAAGTTCAGTACAAATCCTTGCCACAAAATGAAGGGATTCAGTGTTCAAGAGTTCACTAGTTAAAAGTTATTTATTAAAAGCCTGAACCACATATCTTTCAAACATTTCCCTATTTAGTTTACCAATGAAGTATATAGGTATGCATTCAGTGGCCACAAGTCAATTCATTTCTTGACTTGATACTGTTATCAGCATGATGCCCAAGTGTAAATATGTGCACCTGCTTACTAGCTAGCTTTTGGTTCCTGTAATATACGTTCAGACTAGATCTTCAATTGAATATGCACAACACTAGATCAGAGGTGTAGTAATCAAAAAAAGTCCAAAACAAACCTTAAACTTGTAGGCTAAAGCTAAATTAAACCTCAAACTTTGAATTCTTGAAATTGGCACTCTGAACTTCTGAATCCCGGTCTATCCCAAACCCTGCTCATGTTTGGCACACCGGGAAAATGAGGACCATGACCGGGATTACAGGCTAATGTCACTGACAGTGGGCTCCACATGTTATGTTCTGAACTTTTTATTTTTTATTTCTTTTTCCCCAGCGTCCCTTTGCTTTCTTCCCCCAGATGGACATGCCGCGGCACTGCTCCGCCGCCATGGATTGTGGGGAACTGGGGATGAAGGAGGGGGACTCAACCGCAGGCAGGGAACTAGAGCAGATGGAGGGATGCGACGGAGGCGGAGCAGAGGATGCCTCCGCCATCCGCATGCACCTCTCACCTAGGATGCCTAGCCTACCGGAACACAAGAGGTCACCGACCCATCCATGACCTCTGCCGCACCCTCGTGCAAGGGAATCGGTGGCGAGACTAGGCCGCGCGCTAGGCCGAGGGCGTTCCTGCAGCACACCGTGATTAGGGACGAGGCAGCGGCCAAGGCGCTCGTGTACTTCAGCCTCCATGGAGACGGCCCATGTGTGGCAGTGTGGGGCTCGTCTGGATGATGTTGTTCGACGCCCTTTGCGCGCCAGTGTACTGTGCACACAGACGCGGCACCAAGGCTAGGCAAGCTGGCTGCAAACGGCTAGCTCTACCCTGCCCATCGAGGTGTTCGGCCTCCTTGCAAGAACCACGAGGGCTGACAGGAACTATCCAGATGTTCTCTGCAGCTATGCTTGTGCAACATCAACCACACACTGGTCGTGCGTGCACAAATACTTGGTACCTGGTCTTGAGCCAAGCTTGGTTCCATCTCGGCATAATGGAAGACGCCGTGGTTGCTCTACTAATCAAACAATTAGTACTACTGCTCTCCTATTCGCACAACGAAATTACTAGTACTCTGCTCTGGTGGCTGCAGTAGAGAAGCGCAAGGACAGGCGGAGCGCCTTGGAAGCGAAAGTGGGCTACTGCCCCGCCTTAGAAATGTGCAAATTCTTTACTAGGCATAGTCTGCATTAGATGTTTCCTAGTATTAATTTTCAATATAGCGCGACGTTCCATGTCAGTTTCCAATCTAGCACAAGGTAGCAACGAGAAAAAGACCTTCATAATTCTCCTGCAGCCTTCCTTTCATACCTCCAGGCACTGGGTGGACTTTATCGATTTTATAAGTTGCATCGTCCAAATCTGAAGGTCAGATTCTTTTTACTAATCGACTGATTTTATATGTTTTTTAGTTCGCTGACCATCAATGCATCTTGGGCCTACTCCTCTTGCTGTTAAAAATAAAAGTTGCTTAGTGTCAGTTCCTAAGTAAATCAAGAAATCGTTGCTGGCCATTGACAGATCTTGGGAAAAAATTCTATCTTCCTTGCTATATCAATTTCCATTTAATTCAATATCATATGTTAAGTGCATTTTCAATGTTGAAAATCATCTCTTCCATGTTACGGATAGCTTGGAATTAATAAAAATTGCAATGAAGAGTTGAATTTGGCCCCCTCTTTACTTTTGGCCACGCTCCGCCACCGGCAAGGACATTGTCGGGCTCCGTCGAACAGGGATGCGCGCTGGAGGGACTACGACCGACGAAAGCATGCCCCGCTTCTCTCCGATGGCTGAGTCCAGATAGAGCAATGTTAGAGAGTTAGGGACCATGAGAGTCAAATAGATAATTATGTAGTGGCTTTTTTGTAAATAAATTGCCTACATGGCATCAGTCACCAGGTTCAGGGTTTAATTTAGATCGAAATTCGAGAGTTTAGAGTGCCAATTTCAGGAATTCAAAATTTAGGGTTTGATTTAGCTTTTGTGTGGTGACCCAGCATACCACTGCATGTGTAGTATGCAAGTCGTTGACATAACACCAATGAAACACCGTCTCACTAGTATTACATCGATCAGAGTGGTACAACAGAAACATCGCAGGTCCAAGGTATGTCTATAGGATTACAATTTTTAGCATACAGAAGATCTTCAGAACCTCCTCAACAGGTAGAGGTTTAGTTCTGACGATTACAATCGAAAGAGAACAACTAGAAGACTAAACTAAAGCTATAACTAATGCAGTTGGCTTGCTACAGAGCTACCCTCGCTACGTAGGCTCTACGATTAGGGAATTGGATCCCTTCTATTCCTATTCTAGTTTTCCTCCAATCTTGGTATAGTTGTTGACTCCATTGATGATTCTGACATTGGTAGAAGGCTTCATCTTCATCTTCAGTGTCTCGAGGTTGCTTCCTTGTGTTGCCTCCAAACTAAGCAAGGGTTAAGAGGGAGTGGGGTGAGTAACGAGCGTTACCCAGCAAGTTCATAACAGAGATAAGGTGTTTGATGCACTATCTACTGCCTTAGACCCAAGGGTCGTTTGGCAATGCAAGTTTTCATAAATATTTCTTCAAGAGGTTGCTTTTATTTTTAAGAACTATGTCCGTCAGCCTTCACAGGTTGATTAGAGCTTCGATGGGCTCCTTTCCTGCCGCGTTCGCAGCTCCTTCCCGGAACAGAAAGTATCTTGATACTTTCTTACACTCTGCAGAGGTGGTCACTTGTACCCATGCGAGATCAAAGCCTTGCTGCACAACCGAGTTGCATGCTCGTCCACACTTCCTTTGTGTGGGGCCCAGCCAATGGTCCAAGCCAATCACTGTTCTTCTCCGCGACCCCGCAAACCCACCCTTTTGTAAGTCCATCTATTTCCTATACCACATATGTAGACCGATTGGCGCACTGGTCCTTCCTCTTTACACTATGGACGCTCCCATAGGTAGACCAACCCGGACCCAGATGCCCGCTCCTATACAATATGGGTAGACCGACCCGGATGACTCTTACAATCCATCATAGATCAATTAGCTAGTTTGTCCCCCCTATACTATAGGCAGACCGACAGGAAACGCATTTCCCCCCTTTACACTATAGTAGCCCGAACAGGACAACCCTCGCTACTGATCCGTTGGCATGCGAGAGGGAAAAGATACAGCTGACTTCTCTGTCCCATTCTAGATCTCATGGTTGACCGTTATTTACGGCGCTAGAATCACTGGCGACATTTGTTATTAGTCCTAGGTGAACTTTCCAGTTGCAGTGGGACCTCCACCATACTCTTACCATGGTCCCACTGCCCACCATCCTAGGGCAACAACCATTACGGTCGAAACCACTACTTCATGTTATTTATGAAGACATAACCTTTTGCCTTTGAATGCAGTAATAATAATATCACCGGTATATTTGCAAGTAATTTGCTAAAATTAAACAAGAGATATGAGCAAGAGTGAACTTGCCTTTTTGACCGCAAGATTATGCGAGTCAAGGTCTTCGATACGATAGAAAATCCCAATTCTGAAATAGCAATCATCATCCGATAGGGATGATGTTAGAAATCTGCAGCATGATATGCATAAGATATGATATGCATCGCTCTAGGCGTAACCTAACCCCGATGATTTGTTATCATTGAGTTATGGTGATTTATTTATGATGTGTTGCACTTTTAAATCACACCATAACATGGTTGTTAAGTATTTTAGGTTAGATCACTATCAGGTGCTATTAAAATAATAAGACTTTAACAAGAGCTATTGTTTTAGGGTTTTATAATCATTCCTTGCTACAAGGGAATGATGGTTAATGGTGAAGACATGAAGGTAACACTTTTAAGTTGCACCTTATAATTAGCAAACAATTGGTTGATCAAGGATATGCAAGGTTGAAGTAATTTATACTGGTATATCATGATCCAATTGGTTTTTAGGGTTGACAACAATCTTAACACACAAATAGGAATCATTGATGTTAAGGCTCAATAGAATGGTTGATAATTACCTTAAAGGTATCTTGAAAGAATAACTTTTGAAGAACATATTACTAGGTGAATTTAAGTACTATAGATTAGTTTTAGTGTTCTAGGGTTTACCATAGTTTTATAGTAATCTAGGAATAGTTAGTAAGTTGAACACATCAAGGAAACAAATTAAGGTTTATACAATATCGGAAGAGTTTTAGTGAAACATGTTGTAATTAGCACTTAATTAGTTGGTTAGGGTTTGAAGCATAGCTTAAAATGGTTACCACTTTGAATTAAGTACTACTTATAATGGAATATGAATCTTAAGTGAACAATGTTCAATTTTGTGGATTATAGTTGAAATAATAATATTAGAGTTAAGAAATAATTCTGATACAAGTTTATGATTTTTCCCAAATTTTACTACATTAAATTTGTTTTAGAAAAATCATTTTAGGGATTAAAATCCTAATAGTAAAGTTTTAGGATTAATATTTAATAATAACAAAATATTAATTGGAATAACAATATTGAAGTAGTCAAATTTTTAATTGGTATTTGAAAACTTGGTTTGAATTATTATAATTGGATTTGAATTCAAAATGCAAATACTACTTAAACAAGTTTTCAAATTTAGTTCAAAATTATTTCACACAAGCATGCAAGATTATAATCTAAATAGATAGATAATATTTTTAGGAACATTTTTATATATCATTTGTATTTTTCTGATTTAAAATGAAATAGTTATGATTTTTTCTAAGTTTCTGATATTTTCTGATATTTCAAATAACAGCCAGATATTTTTTATACTGAACCGATTTCTAACCCTAGCCACTGACTAGTCGACCATGGACACGTTAGCTGCCACGTTGGCGGTTGAATCGGTCAGGGTGATGACTGGGCTTAGAGCTCACCGTCGGCGAGCCAGTCAATGGCGGCGGTGGCGCTCTAGGGTTCCCGGACACGATTGGGTTTGCGTTTTAGACTCAGCAGAACGAGGTGAACCTATTGGTGTTGTCGCCGCTACCAAAAGGTTACCGGAGCATCACCGGCGATCACTCCCTGCGGCGGTGCACGGCGGCCTAACATCAAACTCAAGCTGGAGATGCCTATTGGATGCAATAAAAATATGTAGAGATGTGATACGTCTCCAACGCATCTATAATTTTTGATGCTCCATGCTTGTTTTTACACCATTTGCCTATTGTTTCGTTACACTTTGTGGCACTTTTATGCATTTTCCGGAACTAACCTATTAACAAGTTGCCACAGTGCCAGTTTCCTGTTTTCTGCTGTTTTTGTGTTTCAGAAGTGATACACAGGAAATATTCTCGGAATTGGACGAAACAAGTTTCTGAAGTCTTATTTTACCCGAAAGCTTCCAGAGATCCGAAGGAGAATAGGAGGAGGGCCACCAGGGCCCCACACACAGTGCTGGCGCGGCCAGCCCCCTGTTCGCATGGGCCCCGCGTGAGAGCCCCTGGCTCCACCTCTGACATCGCCCCTTCGCCTATAAAGACCCCCCGATGGAAAAAACCTAAGTACCCAATCAGATTTCTAGAACACATCGCGATCCGCCGCCGCCGTCGACCCGAAGATCGGGAGGGTCCAGAAGCTCTTCCCGGCACCCTGTCGGAGAGGGGAATCACCACCGGAGGTCTTCTGCAACGCCATGCTTGCCTCCGGAGCGATGAGTGAGTAGTCTACCTTGGACTATGGGTCCATAGCAGTAGCTAGATGGTTGTCTTCTCCACCATGTGCTTCATGTTTAGATCTCATGAGCTGCCCTACATGATTGAGATCACCGTTATGTAATTATACATGTTTGGTTTGTTGGGATCCGATGAATATTGGTGTTTATGATTAAGTTGCTGTACTGAATATTATCTTTTGTTATCTCTATGTTGTTTATGATCTTGCATGCTCTCCGTTGTTAGTAGCTATCTTGGCTGAGTAGTTGCTAGTGACTCCAAGAGGGGGTATTTAAGCTCGATAGTAGGTTCATGTCTCTATTTCACCTGGGGGAGTGACAGAAACCTCTAAGGTGGTAGATGTGCTGTTGCTACTAGGGAGAAAACAACATTCATATGCTCAAGGGCATATGCTTTGTTTACATTACACACTTTGCTTAATGCAATTATCTGTTGTTCGCAACTTAATACTTTTGGGGTGTTCGGATTGATATCCCCGGGAGTGGATTATTAGTCATAGATGCAGTTGGATGGTGGTCTATGTATTTTGTTGTAATGCCCGGAGTAAATCTCATAGTGATCTTGTTGACATATCACGTTTATCTTTATTCTATCAATTGCCCAACTGTAATTTGTTTACCCAGCATGTGTTATTTTATCTATGGAGAGACACCACTAGTGAACTGTGGACCCCGGTCCTATTTCCATCATATTGCTATCACCTGTTTACTTTACTCGTACTGTTTACTTTCTCGCACTGTTTACTTTACTCGCATACTTTTACTGTTTTCCACTCGATACACTCATAACCTTTGTTTCAAGCAAACCGGTGAGATTGACAACCTCATCGTAAGTTGGGAGCAAAGTATTTGTTTGTGTGTGCGCAGGTTTCACGTTGCAGCTAGCAAGCAAAGCTTGGATGAGGCGCCATATATAAATTGTCTGCAGCTGTCGCAAACTAGCAAGCATCACCTTCAGTCGTTTGTCTCTCCTCTTCAAGATCGACATTAAACCTTGGTTTCTTAACTGAAGAAAAACTAGCTGCTATACTCATCACACCTTTCTCTTGGGGTTCCCAACGGGCTGGTCATTCACCACGCACAAGGACTGCTGCTGGGGGACGAAGAAGAATAATCTCCCTCGCCATCAATCGCCATCAGCTAATTTTCTGGCGCCGTTGCTGGGGAGGAAGTAGAAGACTTATGCGAGGGGAGTTTTCGCACGCACATCCTTTACTTTGTTTTATTGTTTTGCTTTACTTTATTTATTTTACCTGCATTGTTTTATATCAAAACCCCAAAAAAATTAGAATCCTTGGTAGTTGTTTTTACTTGTTTACTTTAGTTTTGCTGAAATGTCTACTCCTGAAAACACCAAGTTGTGTGGCTTTACTAGCACGAACAATAGTGATTTTATCTGCACTCCTATTGCACCGCCTGCTCCTGCTGCAAACTTTTATGAGATTAAGCCTGCTTTGTTGAACCTTGTTATGAAAGAGCAATTTTCTGGTGCTAGTACTGAAGATGCTGCAGCTCATCTCAACAATTTTGTTGAGCTATGTGAGATGCAGAAATATAAGGATGTTGATAGTGATATTATTAAGCTCAAGTTGTTTCCTTTTTCTTTGAGAGGAAAAGCTAAAGATTGGTTGTTGTCTTAGACTAAGAATAGTATTGATTCATGGGCTAAGTGTAAGGATGCTTTTATTGGTAGATACTATCCTCCTGCTGAGATTATATCTCTGCGTAGCAATATTATGAAGTTTACTCAGTTTGATAATGAACATGTTGCTCAGGCTTGGGAAAGAATGAAATCTATGATAAAGAATTACCTCACTCATGGACTGACTACTTGGATGATTATCCAAACTTTTTATGCATGACTGAATTTTTCTTCGAGGAACCTACTTGATTCAGCTGCTGGAGGCACTTTTATGTCCCTTACCTTGGGCGCCGCAACAAAGCTACTTGACAACATGATGGTAAATTATTCCGAATGGCACACCGAGAGAGCTCCACAAGGTAAGAAGGTAAATTCTGTTGAGGAAACCTCTTCCTTAAGTGATAAGATTGATACCATTATGGCTATGCTTGCTAATGATAGGACTCATGTTGATCCTAATAATGTTCCTTTAGCCTCTTTGGTTGCCCAAGAAGAGCATGTTGATGTGAATTTCATTAGAAACAATAATTTTAACAACAATGCTTATAGAAACAATTTTGCTAGTAACAATTATAGGCCGTATCCTTCTACTAATGGTAATGGTTATGGTAATTCTTATGGTAATTCCTACAACAACACTAGGGCCGCGCCCTCCGAGCTTGAGGTAATGCTCAAGGACTTCATCGGTAAGCAAACTGCTTTTAACAAGTCTGTTGAGGAAAAGTTAGGCAAAATTGATATTCTTGCTTCTAAAGTTGATAGCCTTGCTCATGATGTTGAACTTCTGAAATTAAAAGTGTTTCCCAATGATGTGAAAGAGAACAATGTTTTTGCTACCGCTAATGCTATTCAAGTTGGAATTGATGAAAATATTAGATTGTTAGCGGAATTGCATACCAGGTGGGAAAGAGAAGATGAGATGGCTAGAGAGATGAAGGTATGTACCATTACTACCTCTAATGATGTTGTTCCTACTGCTAGCAATCCTCCTACTTTGGTTGGTATAGAGAAAACTCCCACTCCTTGTGTTAAAAAGCCTAAAACTGCCAAAACTTTTTCTCAAAAGAGTGATGAAATTTTTCAGAGTGTGGGAGATGATAGCTCTACTTCTTTTAATAATTTTGATGTTGATGGCTGCAATATATCTGAAGTTATTTTTTTCTTACAAAAGCTTGCTTTGACTCCCAATGCTAGTTCTTTAAATATTGCTTTTACTAAGCATATTACCAATGCTCTCATGAAAATTAGGGATGAAAAGTTAAAGCAAAAAGCTTCTGTTCCTAAGAAGTTAGAAGATGGTTGGGAACCCATCATTGATATGCATGTTAATGGTTATGGTTGTCATGCTTTATGTGATCTAGGTGCTAGTATTTCTATCATGCCTAGAAAAATTTATGACATGCTTGATTTACCACCGCTTGAAAAATGTTATTTTGATGTTCCTATTGCTGATGTTGCTAAGAAGAAACCTTTGGTAAGGATTAATGATGTTCTTATTGTGGTTAACAATAACCTTGTTCCCATTGATTTTCTTGTTATGGACGTTGAATGCCATGCTTCATGTCCTATTATATTGGGAAGACCTTTTCTTTGAACTGTAGGTGCCATCATTGATATGAGGGAAGGCACTATCAAATATCAATTCCCACTTAAGAAAGGTATGGAACACTTCCCTAGGAAAAGAAAGAAATTACTTTTTGACTCTATTCTTAGAGCAAATTATGAGCTTGATGCTTCATCTCTTGATGTTACTTGATTCGCAATTTTCTGCGCCTAGCTCAAAGGCGTTAAAGAAAAGCACTCTTGGGAGATAACCCAATGTTTTTTTTTCAGTACTTTTTCTTTTATTTGAGTCTTGGAAGTCATTACTACTGTAATGACTGCTCCTTATCCTTTTTATTTCGTTTTTGTGCCAAGAGAAGCCTCTAATTTGAGCGAGGTAAAGATTTGGGGATGTTGCTGTCTTGAAACTGTTTTCTGTGCTTCACCGTAAAAATTCGTATAAATTCTCTGTTTATCTTTTGGACCTGCGATTTCTTGTGCATATGGCCCAGGTTATATCCAAACTTTTGTTCATTGAACACTTTTTGATTTGAGCAACAGAAAACCTTTCAAAAATTTGACCTTTGTCAGCTGTTCTATTTTGATAGATTTCTGCCAATATTTGTTTTTGCCACTTTATCGCTTTCTTTGCGAGTTCTTTTGATCACGGAACTCTTGTGGAAGTTGCTACAGTAGTATCTACTTTATATGTGGTGGTTTTGAGTTGAAACCTGAAGCAAAAAGAGGTTGATTATATGTTATGCCTACACTAATGTTGCTAATAGATTTGTGTTTAGTTTTGTATGAAGGAAGTTTTCAAGTGTAGGGATTGGAGAATGATGAGATGAGTTGAAGAATGGACAAAAGCTCAAGCTTGGGGATGCCCATGCATCACCCCAAGAAATATCCAAGAAGTACAAGCGGCAAAGCTTGGGGATGCCCCCGAGGCACCCCTTCTTCATCGGCAAAAATCAGGTCACCTTTCAAAACACTATATTTTTATTGCTTCATGCACTATGTGTTTTTCTTGGAGCGTCAGTTGTTTTAGTTTTCTTAGTTGGTTTAGTTTGTTTGTTTGCTGCAATAAATGGTTGTACCCCAACAAATTTTCTTTGGAGGAGATGTACTTGTTTTCATTTGCAAAGAACGCTCAGTTTTTCACTCTTATCGTTCACCGAGTGTTCTTCTTTTTCTGCTAGTGCTTTTGGTTTTTGTTTTCACCTTGATTTGCATTCAGACCTTGTCATATCTTTTCATCAAGGTGTATTTTTGCCTCTGATCTTTATTGGTTTTCATCAAAAGAGGTGTTTATAAAAATTTCAAATGGTGTTGGAAAAGAGAAAAAGCTTTATGCAAAATAGTGGTACAAGAAGGAGCTTGTGTAGACTGCGGCTTAGGCTTTTTCATGTCATGCTTGATGTCTTTTTGATAGTATGCTTAGTGGTTTTGCTGTAGCATGACTTGTCTCAAATAACTGAGATTGCTTAATGAGCCTTTAAAAAAATCATGCGTTGTTTTAATTATTCGGAAGCATTATTTTGGTTTTCTCCTTTATGCTTTATTTGGGTTGACTTGGCGCATGCTCACACATGTTAGACTCTTACAAAGTCGCCAATAGCCTTCATGATCATTTAGTTTTTGACTTTTGATGCCATCTTATGCTTCTTTTAATATCGCTTTGTCGCTTTGCATGATTATGGCCATTATTGCTCTCTTAGTTGGTCGCTCCCAGTCTTTTGCTAGCCCTCGCCTTGTACTGAGTATGAGCTCTACTCGTGCATCCAACTCCTAAAAGCCAAAGTTTTCCAAAGTGTCCACCATACATACCTACTAGCAATTTGCTATTCCAAGTAAATTTGACTTGCTTTTATTATCTCTTCAAATTAAACTCTTACCAGTGTTATGCGAAATTCGGTTAGTAAAAGCTCTCACGAACAGGAAGGCACACTTTACTTTTTCCTGTTCTTAAAAATTTGACATTGTGGTCTCTTATGTTGAGTTGTTATGCTTGCAAGTTGTAAGTTGGATTCTAGCCCAGCCATGCTGTCATGGGCAAGCTTTCAACATTGCACATCTTATTTGAGTTGATATCGTGATCTTTTGTTTATGGATGCCCGCGGTGTGAAATGAATTGGGAATCTTGTGGGGATCATGGAGTTTTTATATGTGTTAGGAAAACGCCGGTCCGCCAATCTAAGCCATGCATAATTCATGGTGGAAATTTGCAGCATACCCATGGTGAACATTCGACGACGCATTTCACAATAAAAAGCTAAACAAAAGGCAAATAAAAGAGATGTCGAGATGTTCATTGTCTGCTTGTCCTGTCATTTTGGTGTGGGCTTGTTCCATGTCATCGGGCACGGAGGTACCCCATTGGCGGTTCTGATACACATATATTTACAATGACAAGAGCCTTGCTTGGGACTCTAAGTAAAGTAGCATGAGGTTTGGGTACTCGTATTCACGGGGCACGAGGTTTTCAACTTATGATTTGTCAAGCATATGCATCATAATTGTTCTCGCATTAACTTTAACCATTCAAGATGCTTATGATGGGGGCAATGAGAGCTCAAAGCCGGTAAGTACCATAATTTTTGAAGGTTATAAAACTTGCAATCACTGCTTCCCTCTGCGAAGGGCCTTTCTTTTACTTTTATGTTGAGTCACCACCTTCTTTCTTTATGCACCATTAAGAGAGCATAGTTGTCATTCTTAGTGTGATATGCATTATCCCAAAGTTCATTGACTGATTCATGATGATTGGTTTCATTTGTTCTCAAATTATTTGTATCTAGTCGCCCTCTTAAACTTGAAGGTGTCCTATGCATTTATGTTTTGCTCTCTTTGAAGGACAAGCTGAAAACCATTTGTATGTTTTTCCTTATGATTTGAACACACGTTTGACTTTCATTGTTTCATTTTCATGATCTTTTGTTTGTGTTCATTTACATGTTTACAACATGGTTGCTAAGTTCTTATTATCAAGATTATATCTTCATGCCCATGTTTTAAGTTCTTATGATCCCAGCTCACAAATGCTTACATATATGATCATGATTGTGTAGGTGCATGTCACCTCAAAAATTATTTCTTTGTTATCACTTACCTACTCGAGGACGAGCAGGAGTTAAGCTTGGGGATGCTTGATACGTCTCCAACGTATCTATAATTTTTGATGCTCCATGATTATTTTTACACCATTTGCCTATTGTTTCGTTACACTTCGTGGCACTTTTATGCATTTTCCGGAACTAACCTATTAACAAGTTGCCACAGTGCCAGTTTCCTGTTTTCTGCTGTTTTTGTGTTTCAGAAGTGATACACAGGAAATATTCTCGAAATTGGACGAAACAAGTTCCTGAAGTCTTATTTTACCCGGAAGCTTCCAGAGATTCGAAGGAGAGTAGGAGGGGGGCCACCAGGGCCCCACACACAGTGCTGGCGCGGCCAGCCCCCTGGCCGCGCGGGCACCGCGTGAGAGCCCCTGGCTCCACCTCTGACATCGCCCCTTCGCCTATAAAGACCCCCCGACGGAAAAAACCTAAGTACCCGATCAGATTTCCAGAACACATCGCGATCCGCCGCCGCCGTCGACCCGAAGATCGGGAGGGTCTAGAAGCTCTTCCCAGCACCCTGCCGGAGAGGGGAATCGCCACCGGAGGTCTTCTTCATCGCCATGCTTGCCTCCGGAGCGATGAGTGAGTAGTCTACCTTGGACTATGGGTCCATAGCAGTAGCTAGATGGTTGTCTTCTCCACCATGTGCTTCATGTTTAGATCTCATGAGCTGCCCTACATGATTGAGATCACCGTTATGTAATTCTACATGTTTGGTTTGTTGGGATCTGATGAATATTGGTGTTTATGATTAAGTTGCTGTACTGAATATTATCTTTTGTTATCTCTATGTTGTTTATGATCTTGCATGCTCTCCGTTGTTAGTAGCTATCTTGGCCGAGTAGTTGCTAGTGACTCCAAGAGGGGGTATTTATGCTCGATAGTGGGTTCATGTCTCTATTTCACCTGGGGGAGTGACAGAAACCTCTAAGGTGGTAGATGTGCTGTTGCTACTAGGGAGAAAACAACATTCATATGCTCAAGGGCATATGCTTTGTTTACATTACACACTTTGCTTAATGCAATTATCTGTTGTTCACAACTTAATACTTTTGGGGTGTTCGGATTGATATCCCCGGGAGTGGATTATTAGTCATAGATGCAGTTGGATGGCGGTCTATGTATTTTGTTGTAATGCCCAGAGTAAATCTCATAGTGATCTTCTTGACATATCACGTTTATCTTTATTCTATCAATTGCCCAACTGTAATTTGTTTACCCAGCATGTGTTATTTTATCTATGGAGAGACACCACTAGTGAACTGTGGACCCCGGTCCTATTTCCATCATATTGCTATCACCTGTTTACTTTACTCGTACTGTTTACTTTCTCGCACTGTTTACTTTACTCGCATACTTTTACTGTTTTCCACTCGATACACTCATAACCTTTGTTTCAAGCAAACCGGTGAGATTGACAACCTCATCGTAAGTTGGGAGCAAAGTATTTGTTTGTGTGTGCGCAGGTTTCACGTTGCAGCTAGCAAGCAAAGCTTGGACAAGGCGCCATATATAAATTGTCCACAGCTGTCGCAAACTAGCAAGCATCACCTTCAGTCATTTGTCTCTCCTCTTCAAGATCGATATTAAACCTTGGTTTCTTAACTGAGGGAAAACTAGCTGCTATACTCATCACACCTTCCTCTTAGGGTTCCCAACGGGCTGGTCATTCACCACGCACAAGGACTGCTGCTGGGGGACGAAGAAGAATAATCTCCCTCGCCATCAATTGCCATCAAGATGCGCAAGGTCAACCTGAGTCTGATGAGCTGATCAATTGGGTCGATGGGGATCAGAGGCGACTGCAAGATCAAGAACTCCGGTGAAGTCTAGCGAAAGGAAACGATGAACTCCGAGCGATGGAGGCATCCCCTTCATGATTCATCCTTCCAAAAGGTCCTAGGCATCGAGGCGGATCTCTGGAGCATCACAGCGGAGCTTGGGATGGCCTCAAGCGACGGCGAGAGGACATGGCCGGAGTTAGGGTTCCGGTGATGGTTCACAGAAGAGGAACAGGGTGAGGGAGAAGTGGAAATGGGAAACCTAGGGTTTGCCCCGGCGGCGGAGGGCTACTTGTAGACGATGGAGAGCAGTGGCGTGGATCTTGACGCGGCCGAGCGACGAGGAGGTGCCACCGAGCTGCTTCCCAGATCGGGAGGTTGAAGATGATGTCTTCCTTGGTGGGTCCCACCTGTCGGTCGGTACCAAACCGGTACGCGGCCCAGGCTCCCGGTGGACTAGCTAGTTGGGCCGGCTGGGTTGGGCTGCGGCCAGGTAAGCGTTTCCTTTATTTTTTCTGCTTTTTATTCTTTTTCTATTTTCTGTTTTGCTGTTTTGAATTCTAATTAGAATTTGAATATGCTCTGCAGATCTTGAATTTAGGAGTTCTTCTGAAATCAATGCAGGATGTAAAGTGAAACATTGTATTGTTCCCAGAGGGATTTTATGGGTATTAACACATAGAAATAACCTTGGTATTATTAGAATTTGAATAGGGTGCAAATAGAGATAATCTAAATGTCATTTTTGTTGCTCTCAACATATTGATTTATGTTGGAATCATTTCTATTTATAGGTAGGGATATTACTTTGCATATCCTTTTATAAAAGAATCTTTGAAGGTGATTTGAGATTAAGACATAGATGCATCTAATCACATGTGATATGGTTTCCAGCTGATGAATGTGAATTGGACTTAATTGAATTGATATAATTCTTGGATTTGGAGATAAGATATGATTCTAGAGCTTTGCTTATGATCACAAGGTGATGCATAAGTTGAAATATGAATAGAAGAATAGGGTCTAATGGGATAGATAAAGATATTGAGTGTGATAGAATTATGTCATCATTATTAGAGGATAGGGATCACACCCAACATATGGTTAGTTGATATAGACTCTACCTAAATAGGAGTTTAGGATTTAGGTTTGTGTTACTACTACCTATATCATGCTTCATTGCTTAAGTAAAATATGTACTTGAACCAAGGGTCTCTATGGCTCTCCATAAAAATGTTTCCCTCCTAAACAAGGATAGGTTTTCTTGACTCCCATACTCTCTCCTGATGATGGATGATATCTGCTTATCACATAAGGTTTCATGGATGATCTAATTATTTTCTTCCTACAAATATGTTTAGAGTAAATATTATTACTTGCTCCTAGTTTTAGCCAAATGATGATTTTCAATCAGAGGTATGTTTCTCTTGCCTATGGTGAGTGCTTCCCTTTTCCCAATAACTATACTCCTCTCCTCTCATACTAGACCAACCTGGTGGTCTTGTGAAGCTTGTTCTTCGGGAAATCTGATAAACCTGCATCTTGTGGCATGCGTGCACCTCCTAGTGCTTGACCTAATTCCTAATTGAACTAAGTAACCATTTGGTCTTGGTCTAGCTGGTTTGGTTCTTGTGGTTGTGCTGGTGGTGGTGAATCCTGCCCTGTTGCTCAACTCATGAGCAGGGTGGATTGTGTGGTGGTGTTATTGGTGTGATGGTGGTGTTGCTGGTGTGATGGTGTTTCTAGGCCCTATCTAAGGTATGATATGGCCCAAATTCGTTGGTCATCTCATACCATGATTCTATGGTGTCAAATGGATGCCAAGGGGTTCCTTTTATAGTATCTTGAGGCTCACCACAAGTTGACACCTCAAGTGATGACTCTTGTTTGAGCAAGGTGAGTAAGCTACTTGTTGTCAAGCTCTCATGCATGAGCATTACTTGGGGTTCAAGTAAAGGAAGATATTTTCAAGTGGATAACTATGAATATTACTTGGGGTGCAAGTATAGGAAGATATTTTCAAGTGGATAACTTGGGGTTCAAGTATAAGAAGATATTTTGAAGTGCATTACTTGGGGTTCAAGTATAGGAAGATATTTTGAAGTGGATAACTATCCTAGGTGGCATGATGATTATCCTCTATTAATCTTTATTTTGGACAACCAAGTGGCATTTGGCACTAAATAGACTTGTGGCTGAATCAATTCATATTCTTATACATATTTGTAATTCACAATTGAATTGTTATCAATTGATGTTGTATTAATTGTTTGGAAGTTTAACTTCCAAAGTTCATATTTGAAATGATCCTGTTATTGTGAATTATGCACATTGTCCTATCTTATTTGTTCCTATTATCAGTTGTGCTCAAAATATCCAAAGTTAACAAGGTCATGTTCAAATTTTAAGTGATTTGATTTGATTTCACCAGGGCATGATCATAAGAGTTTCAAAATGGTCATAGTTATTTTTATTCAAATAGTTTGAACTATTTAATGTAATGTAAATGAGCTTAGTTTTGTTATATCTCATATAGTTAATAAGTTATGATTTAAATAAGAATGTGTGGCTTTTATGCACTCTAGACCTTGTGGTTTACTAATTTTGGTAACAAGTTTAAGAGTGAATTAAATTATACCCAGAAGTACTAGCTAATTATTGAAGTAGTTAAACTCTATTGTAAACTCCTCTAACCATCTTGGTACTAGGTTAGTCTTTCCCTCTTCTGAAGCTTCTGAATTATACCATATGGTTCTATCTCAAGAGATAGGAATGATATTAGATTTGATATAGACTCTCTCCTTGTTCTGGAGCTAAATAGACTTAGATGGGAAATGTTATGTTAATCAAGATATGAAAACAAAGTAGATTAAGAGTCAAGGTAAGACTTATGTTATCTTCCTTTAAGCTAGGAATGGCTTCAATGATTTAGGTTTAAGAAATACCATGTGATCATGGTAGGATTGGACATAGACTCTAAGATGATGTGTTAACATATTAATTCTACCTCACAATCATCTCTTTTAGTTGTTGTGTTTATCTCTACCCAAAACAAGGTTGTTAACAAAGGTCACGTTGAAGTTTATCGCACTTCAGTCGATGAGCTACTTCAATTCCATCAGCTCAAGAGAAGCTTCAATCACTTTGACAAGTTTTATTTAAAAGCGCGAAAATTTCCCAGATTTTCTATGCATGAATGTAATGCACACTTCTGTGTTCTCTCTATTTCTAGCATCACATCCTAGGATGTTACATTTTGACTATAAGTATAGGGTTTGTTTTGAACTTTTTCCTTATCAAATCTTGGGAAAATTAATTAGCAACAGCTACCTAGCCTGATGTTGGGCAGTGAAACAGATAAGGGCGTGAGGTGCAAAGGAATAATAAATATTAAGTGAGGCGATGCATACACATGAATAGCAATAGAAAACTACATGGTTCTAGTTGATGGCTATTGCATGTATCTTGGCAGCTAGAACACAGAAACTAGGGAAGATAGATCAATTAGAGTACGAATATGGCAGCGTGTCTGATCTTCTTCCCAAGCGAACTCTTTGAGCTTCTAGTTTTAGTAGTCTTTGGTGTCTCACGGTATGTGGTGTGTCTTTGGGTACTGTCTAGTGTAGGGGGTGGTTGTATATATACTGCAGGTGCGTGTGTGGAAGACTCTCTGAATAAATATGACCATTTCTTTTTATTTTAATTATTACAGTGATGCTTATCTAGTAAGTCCCAATGCCGGTTCGTGGGAAAATATCTACTATGAACAGATATGGACTCAAAGCAAGACAAGCAATTGCATGACTTGGTTTGTAAGGCACTGAAGAAAAAAACACCTTTGCTCTACAGTCCAATAAAATTAGCAGCTTCCAGAACTAGTTTTTAAAATTTTATTTTTTACCGGGTTATTACAACGTCCTGTCTGACTGTATGTGATCATGTTTCATCTAGGGCCTCCAAGCAGTAAGACTATCTCCACTCGCCCCCCTTCCCCCAAACGGCGGTCGGCGCAAGCGATTTTGAGGCCGTTTGGGGGGAGCCGGCGCTGAATTGCGTATGGGGGGTGGAGGTTTCCCAGCTGCGCCCCCAAACACCGTCCCAAAAGCCCAACGCGGCCCAAATAAGTAGACTTTTGGCTTAAAATGTTCAAATATTCCCATTCCCGCCGCGAGTTCAACTCGCCACAAAACATAGCCGCAATCAACATGCATATTTCAACGCCGTGAATTCAAATGTGGAACACCTCCTCCACTTCCACGTCGACGACGCCGGTCGGTGTTGCGCCGTCTGGCGCCTCGGGTGGGTTTGCCACAACTGGCGTCGTGGTCGAGCTCGCCGCCGCTGCCATCATGGTTGAGCTCGCCGCAGGAGGCCTCATCTCAGCCAAGATGATTTCGCACTGTGCCTTGTGCCACGCCTTCACCTCAGTGCACATCGACGATGTATCGGTGGTCAAGAGCGTCAGGTCCTCCTTCATTTTGATCGTGGCGACATTGGTCTTGAGGAGGTCGATCTTCACCTCTTGTTTTTCAAACATCTTTGCCCACCGTGCATCAAACTTGACCTCCCTCGCCGCCTCCTTCTCCTTCCTCGTCGCACTGTTCGTCACCACACCAATGATGCACTTCTCGATGCTTGATTGCAACCATTCCATTGCCGGCGCGTCTTCTCGTGCTTGCTTGGCCTTCTTGTTCCTCATGTTCGAGCGCTTGCCCGGCGGCCGGCAAGGGCGCGGTAGGGTCGAAAGCGAAGTATTTTCCCTTTCCAAGCGATGCCCTCACCATCACCCACTTGTCGCATTTTTCGATCCTTTTGAAGACATGGATGAACTTGAATTTGACGTCTTCGTTGTCTTCACAATACATTTTGAACATCTTGAGCATCTACAACAAGAACAAGGCCGCAACACAACATTATGAGAACAAATACAAATGCCAACCGGCGAGCAAAGGGGCGCGGCTTACTAGATCTTCGATGCTTGTTCCGCTTTCTTGCCGATCCATGACCTCTTGTTGGATTCTATGCCACTTGTTGCAAGCTTGTTGAATGATTCCCCAACGATGAGACATCCTGGAAGGGTTGCGATCCATGTGCACTTTGTTGAACATGGGATCCATGAGCTTCGTTCATCGAACGACACCTTGATCCTCTCCCAATATGTGCCAGAGTTTTGATTTGCGCCGGAGATAGGGTCAATGCTCACCGTCTTCCACGCCTCGGCGAGGCATTCATCCTCCAAAGATCTCCACTTTGGACCTCGGCTGCCTTCTTCCTTCTTAGGCGCCGCCTTCTTCTTCCCTTCATCGCGGACGCGAGCGCGGCGGCGACAACCGGCTCATCGTCCTTCTCGTACTCGTCGCCTTCTTCCGCAACCTCCTCCTCCTCGTACTCGCCACCTTCCTCCTAGGTGCATGCGCCGTCGATCGGCGAGCCGTCGTTGATGATGTCATGCATGGCATCCTCTCCGCCCATTCCACCGAACACACTGCGGGTGTCCTGGCCCGTGGCGCTGAAGTACGTCGAGGAGGAGGGCGACATGCGTCCTTGGCGGCGTGGTGGATGGGAACACGGCGATGGGCTGGCAAGGACCCATTGAGGTTGATGCCGCCTGACGGGAAGGCATTCAAATCGCCATTGAAGCCACCATGATGCGGGTCCAACGGCGCGAAAAAGGAGTTGGGATTGAGCCCGCCGTGTTGGTCGCCGTCAGGTTACTCGACCGAAGAGGGAGATGGCAAGAACCTGGACAGGGATGTGTACCCATGCCCCTCTTGGAATGTTGCCGGAGAAGAAGGCGATAGGCTCGTTGGAGAAAATATGCTACCTTGGGTCCCGAAGACACTGGGGCAGTGAGGCGGACCGTAAGCTGCAGCCGCCGCCGCAGCTGCTTTCTTCATCCTTGTCGCCGTCTCCCGCACCCACTGGTCCTGGTACACCATAGCCCTCCGCTGGACGTCCGCCGCCCAATTGGTGTTCGACATCCCCTCGGGCCGCTTTTTCCCTGCCCACGGCTTCTTCATCGTCGACAGGAGGGCGTCACCGTCGTTGCTTCTTGGAAGGATGAATTTTCTGGGCGGCATCGCGGCCATGCGGTGCGGGTCGAGAGGCAGCGGCGATGTGTGTGGAAGCTGGACCGCGGGGGGAATGGCGGGAGAATGGCTGGGAGGCGGCTAGATAGGAAGGAAAAGAAGGGAAAACTAGCCGTCTTTTGCCGACACCTGTGGCACACCCGCTTTTCTACTTGCGCTGGTGCCCACGCTCGCCCCCGTGTGGACTGGACACGACCTAGGTGTGTGATACATCTCAAACGTATCTATAATTTTTTATGCTCCATGCTTGTTTTACACCAATTGCTTCGTGTTTTGTTTACACTTCGTGGTATTTTTCTATGCATTTTCCGGAACTAACCTATTAACGAGATACCACAGTGCCAGTTCCCTGTTTTCTGCTGTTTTTGTGTTTCAGAAAAGTTACACAGGAAATATTCTCGGAATTGGACGAAACAAAAGTCGAAGTTCCTATTTACCTGACATGAAGAGGGAATCCAGAGGAGAGATGGAGATGGACCAAGGGGCAGCCGCACCATATGGTTGCGCGGGCCACCCCCTGGCCGCGCCACCAGGTGGTGTGACCACTTGGTCCACCTCTTGACATCACCCTTCCGCCTATAAATTCCCTTCGATGGGAAAATCCTAAAAGGACGAACACTTCTCCACGAAACATACTACAAACCGCCCCATCGTCGTCCCGAGATCAGGAGGGTCCAGAATCTCTTCCCGGCACCCTGCCGGAGAGGGGAGTCATCACTGGAGGCCTTCTTCATCACCATGCCAGCCTCCGGAGTGATGTGTGAATAGTCTACCTTGAACTACGGGTCCATAGCAGTAGCTAGATGGTTGTCTTCTCCTCCATGTGCTTCATGTTTAGATCTTGTGAGCTGCCTATTGTGATCAAGATCATCGTTATGTAATTCTATATGTTCTGTTAGTTGGGATCCGATGAATATTGAGTACTACGTCAAGTTGATTATTGATTTATCATGTCTATGTTATTTATGATCTTGCATGCTCTCCGTTGCTAGTAGATATCTTGGCCGAGTAGATGCTAGTGACTTCAAGAGGGAGTATTTATGGTCGATAGTGGGTCCATGCCTCTAGTAATCTGAGAGAGTGACAATAATTTCAAAGGTTATAGATGTGCTGTTGCTACTAGGGAGAAAACAATAATCTCTTATTCAAGGATATTTGTATTGTTTACATTACACACTTTGCTTAAGGCGATAATCTGTTGCTTGTAACTTAATACCCAATGGTTGTTCGGATGATATCGGTGGATGGATTATTAGTTACAGATGCAGTTGGATTACGATCTATGTATTATGTTGTAATGCCCAAGTGAATCTCATAATGATCTTCATGACATGTACATACATTGTTATGCATTCTTTATTTTGTCAATTGCCCAACTGTAATTTGTTTACCCAACATGTTATGGAGAGACACCTCTAGTGAACTGTGGACCCCGGTCCATTCTTTTACATATATTACTTTCTACTGTAAGAACTGTTTACTTTCCGCAATTATTATGTACTTACCGTAAATAAATATCATTTTCCACATGATACGTTTAATCCTTTGTTATCAGCAAACCGGTGAGATTGACAACCTCACTGTAAGTTGGGGCAAAGTATCTTGGTTGTGTTTTGTGCAGGTTCCACGTTGCTGCTGGCACAGACACCACGCCATCAAAGGCTTCTTCTGGCGCCGTTGCCAAAGTCAGCTAGCAACAACCTTCGGAAGTGATTTCTTTCTCCTACTGATCGATTAAACCTTGGTTTCATACCGAGGGAAAACTTACTGTTGTGCTCATCATACCTTCCTCTTGGGGTTTTCCAACTGGTCCTGTGAGACATCAGTGTGCCAGATGGAAATTACGCCCGCGCAGTTTGGGTGGGGCGAGTGGACATGCTCCGAGGCTCTCTCATAATAAATTGTAACAGAGCCATAGTAAGCGATGTAGACTGGTTTTTTGTGTTTTTCAACTACTTCTCGATTTCAAAAAGTATTTTTAGTGCATTTCTAATTTGTGCACATCAACCTGAGCAGCTGAGAAGTTCACACTAGGTTAGATTGATAAAGAACCAATAGTTGTATGCACACAATAAGTGTATATATACACAATGGGGTATTGCTAAGCTACACAATTCATCAGCAGAATAAAAGATTTGATTGTATTTTTTTAATATAGTTAGCCTACAAGGGAAGGGAACATACATGTATTTTCGCTAGTAACCTTTCGAACTAGTGAAGATTTAGAGTAGTGCTTCCTAGGTAATATATCCATGGTAAAATTTGCAAGCCGAGCTAATAGCTGCAGGGGATCAACTTTTGAACTCAAAAGCTCCCTAGCCCTCGGTACAATGGTAGCAGCATTCGATGACATCCACAGAGCTTCCCACTGTGCATATTATAAACAAGAGAGTAGGATATCAGTTAGCAAGTAGCGAGCCACAGTATTTGCTTCCATCAAATAGCAAGCCACAATATTTGGTTCCATCAAGCACACTTCTCTTTTAACTGGGGCACGCAGGCTTTTGTTCAAAAAATAATACTAATGCATAGCATGCTAATTGTTATCGGAGTGATATTACAAAAATGAAAGGAAGCACAAATCTCAAGATCATAATTTGATATCTATGCTGACCAAAATTAATGAGAATAAATCTATACTCTTTATGTGTTAACACCAAAGGAGAATAAATAGTAATACTCTTATGCACAAACTCACCAACTGCCTCCCCTCCTCCTGCAATGTGGCCACTCTCTTATGTTTAAAGCTCTAATAACTATGGACAATAGTTTTCAGCAGACAAAGCCAGACACTTGCCGCTATAAGCTTGGTCGTAAGCCTGGGTTTTGACGACACTTGCCGCTCGATGTTAGGTTCGTCGCTCGCTGCCTGTGGGTCGGCTCCTTTTTCTCTCGCTATCGATGGGCTAGATTTTGGGCGGGTGGGATCTAGCTGGCCTGCGAACAGTCTTTGACGCACATACCGCGTTGAGTCGTCCCAAACCCTAGCCTCTTATCCTTCCCTGAGCCGCCTCCTCTCGTCTTGCTGCCTTCCCCACAATGGCTTCTCTTCTCCAAATCCACACCCTCCTCTCTTTTGCCGGTGTCCATGGGAACTAGCGCTCTGGGAGAAATCGCCGCCCTTGCCGCCTCCACTGCAACCAGAGGGAGGATATGTGCTTGGTCTATCCCCATGATGAGTGATCCTACTACAGAATAGCCTATCAGTGACGGGCTCAAAAGGCCCATTAGTGACGGGCACTTGCCCGTCACTAATAACGTGTCACTTGTAACAGGTTACCAGTGACGGGCAAGCGCCCGTCACTAGTATTTGTTTACTAGTGATAGTCTTTTATTTGTGCTCGTCACTAGTTAGTTTTCACGGGTAGTGTAGTATAACCTTAGC
Organism: Dactylis glomerata; assembly: GCA_007115705.1. Classification (NCBI taxonomy): domain Eukaryota; kingdom Viridiplantae; phylum Streptophyta; class Magnoliopsida; order Poales; family Poaceae; genus Dactylis; species Dactylis glomerata. Next base: position 3,064,979 of record QXEO01000545.1, on the reverse strand, counting down.
AGCGACAGATCCTTTGGTAGTATGCTAGTTTGCCCGTCACTGGTAAATATTTTTAGAATAAAAAAATATAGAATTTGCACATCGATAACACAATATGATCACAAATACTTAGATAACAAAATATAATCGTAAGTACTATAAAATGGAATTATAACATTGATAGCACACCATATCCAAAACAAGTTCTCTATCATTTCAGAACAACCAACACCTCAAATAAAAACCGTTGTTTAACGTCAAAACTTCCACCATCTTCTACCAAGAGCAGTCATCAATTTAGGCAGTAGCCAGCAGACGTCTAGCGGCAGCCAGACAACATATCAGTTCACATCACAGCGCGCTCTTGATACCACATAACTTGAGCTTTTCAACATTCATCTACATAGGACGGAAAATAGAACACTTTCACTTATTCAGTAATATATAGAACATTTTGCTGCTGCCAAGTATGATAATCAAAAGTCTCGGTACTACAAGAGAAAACTCATATGGTTATTTTGTAAATATGAAAAAGTGATTATCTATTGATGCGTGCATTTAAGAATGGGTTATCCATATGTAGGTCTACCCTGTATCCACTCAATGCCAAAACGCAATGTAGGCTCGCCTCGCCCGTCTAGCCTGCTGAAATCTGCTAGCGTTGATCGGTACCTCCACCTCCATCTTCAGACCACCTGCTAAAAGCACGTCACAAAACAGTTTACAAATGACTCCAGAGAAGAACATAGCATGTCCAGCAGTACAGAACAGAGGGCGCTATACAGTCCAAGAATGCTAATTACAGTGGATCCTACATAATATAGATCTGTAACTCTGTAAACATAATTTGTAACTGAGCAGTAGTAGACGCACTGTTCAATAGTATCACTACAGAAGCTAATTTCCATTTTACTCGAGGGCTGTATCTAGGATAAGAGCAGTACGGAAGGATTAGTCGTGTTCCATCATAAAATCGTCTAATGATAGGGTGCAATCCCTTCCCGACTTCCTTCAGATACTTGTTGAAAGGCATAAATTAAAAACGTGTTAACTTGAGATTTTGCTTATGTCCATAATCAGAAAGATTATGCAGAAATAGGTCAAATGACAGAAAAAACTCTTTACCAAAAATTTGATCAAAGATAACAGTTACTGAAGGACAAGGCCTAAGGATGTACAAGCAGGGCTACCTTTCTACATGGAGTTGATCCAGCTAGCTAACTATCGATGGCCGATCGAAAGAAATGGAGGTAGCTTTATAAGCGAAATGTTAATACTGGAAAAAGATTAGTTGTCAGTTTTTTTATGAGTGAGTTAATTAGGGAATAATTACTTGTGTTTTTTCTTGAGATAAACGCATCATATGGCAGCCCTTTTACTATATCCATGACTTGAAAATCGTGTACCAAAATCAATAGTATTATGGAAGTACTCGGTTATGTTTATAAATAAAGCATAATCATGTACTTCAAAATATACAGGAAATATCTTGTGGCCCAACACCTGCCAAATACCAAATAATGTTTATATACCAATATAAAGAGAGATTACCTGTTATTCTCCACGTTTATCAACCTTCACCAGCGGAGTCAATCCAACACTGGGAGGAATCCTCGCCTGCGACAAGGTATGATCCACACAACACCGCTGTCGATAGGGCCTAGGAGGAGAACTGCGCCGCCATATCCAGCGCCCGTCGTTGCTTCTCCCTCAAATCCGTTTTGAACCAGGGGATCGGCAGCTGCCGCTGAAGCGTGACATGGCACAGGGGATCTGTGGCAGCGAGGGGCGAGTAAGTAACACGGTGAGAAGCGGGAGGGGACGTGGGGAGAGCAGGTGGCGGGGCAACGCTATGTGGGGCGTGGGAGGGACTAGTAATGGGTATTGAATAGCTAGTTATAGCTAAAGGGTAGTTTGGTTATTAGCTCAAGGGCACTTTAGTAATTCCACTTAGTCATCATCGTGTACCTAGCCGCACTCCATATAAGGCTATCTTGTATCTGTGATCTGAATCAAGAAATATAAACCCTAATTTTATTCTTTATTTCCTACAATTTATCTTACTTTTATTTTAGCAATTTATTTACTCTTTGTGTCCATTTTTATAAGATCTTGTAGAAAGTGGACTAGATAGATACTCCCTCCGATCGGAAATAACTGTCAGGTACTTAGTACAAACTTTGTACTAAGCTAGTACAAAATTGCCGACAGTTATTTCCAATCGGAGGGAGTACTAAAATGTATGTATATAGACATATTTTATATGTAGGTTCACTCATTTTAATTTATATATCTAGACTATATTAAAATTTCTACCAGGTCTTATAAAAGTGACGACGGAGGGAGTAGTTTTTCTACCAATTCCCTCAAAATCCTTGTTCTTTGTGATCCACTTCCGGTCAGATTCCCTCAAAATCCATCGGGGTCCTAACAAAGTGGTATCAGAGCGGTCGATCGATCGGACCTGCTCCCTCCCTTCCCTCCCTCGTCTTCTTCATCGATTCGCCAACAAAAAATTCCGTTGCGGTGACTTCTTCTCGCGCGATCCGATTCGCAATTCCCTCCCATCCCTTCCCTCATCTTCGTCACCGATCTCCGATTTATTCTTCTCCTGTGGTCGCACCGGCGGCTTCCTCTCTTGCGATCTGATTCGCAATTCCCCACCATCCCTTCCCAAATCAACCACATTTTGCTCTCGTTTCGGATCCATGGTGACCGCGCCCGCCCCCTTCTTCTCCACCACCGTGGTTCCCCTGCCCCCATGTGGCAGCGGAGCACCACCGTACACCTCCTGCAGTTGCTCCCCCGCTGCCGCCTACCCACCTAATCCGTTTCATGGTGGCTACTACCCCTCCCCCTTCCCCCTCTACAGCAACCCACCCGCCTTCCCCTACGCCGCCTCCCCAACTTCAGCGTACGGCTCCTCCGCTTGTTTTCCTGCGCCAGCCACCAGCCATGCCTCCTCCACACGGTCAGACCCGATTCTCCTCAACGACCTAGCACTGCAACTCGAGCTCGCTCGCCGGTCCCTTATCGACATGAGTCGACGATTGGATGAGTGCCAGGCTCGATCAAAGCGTTCATTTGCATCCCTGAAACTTGGGATCTCCAAACTGGTGGACAGGGTGCCCTCGTCCAAGTCAAGCACCACCACTGCCCGAACAGAGTCTGTGGGTGTCACACCGTCATCCGGAAGCACGGAGACGGCTACATCTACTCCATCAATGTTCTGTGCAGCAGCACGCTCGTCAGCAAGCTCTCTTAGCTCTCCTTCTAATGCATCAGCTACTGTGTATGTAGTACCACAAATGATCAGTGAAATGCCCCAATCTTATGGTCTCCATAATCTCATTTGCCAAAGGGTATTCCTAGCAGATGGAACCGAGCGCAGCTACTTTACTCTGCCGGCAGATTATCCGCTGGAGCAGGCCACTTCGCCAATGTCACAATCAGCACCAGAACGTGTTAGTATCGTAGCTCCACCATCTGTAGCAGCACGAGCAACAAGTCTGTCACCTGCTCTCTGTTCCAAAGCCAAAAGAACTGCTGGTTATGAGCCTCTGCTTGTTCCCAACCTGGAACTGCCAATGAATGTGAAAGATGCTTCCCAAGTGTTCAACGAAGCGCCTGTATATGATATATATAAAGAAGATAGTGCCTGCCTGAACATCATCTCAGATGTGCAGAATTTCACTCTTCAGCTGCAGCAACAAGATGATAAGAGGGCATGCAATTGTCCAATTCTGAAGGCCTCCGATTCACTTGTCAAAAGATCCAACAAGCTTGGTGTTGATCATAGTATGAGCAATCTGAGGCTGCTATGGGATCCAGGAGCTTCAGCATCACTCCACTCAAACAATGTAAAATGCAACAGTTCACTGAATACTATTCTATGGTCCATGGGTTATCAAGTAGAGGGTCTGAACCCTTTGTCTCTAACCACACCCTGGGATGGGATTACATACAATAGTACAACACCTACAAGAGATGCTAAATTGGTTGATGTGTTTGTTGGCGCTCCGGAGCACAAGCATTATGAAGAGGGGCAGCAGAAATATGGACAGGCTCTCACATGCTTCAGCAAGCCACATCAAGTTCAGTTCCTCCGCGAGACAACAGAATTCTCAATTGTTATCTCGGAATGCTGCAGCAGTATGATGTGTCAATTGGCGCTGCATGATACTTCCTTCATACCGCAGAAGGCTACACATTCATCTAAAAAAAAATTACCTCTGTTCCTTGTACTGCAACAGTGTGCTGAAAATTGAATATTGCTAGAGGAGATATGTGTGGGAGTTATCAATTAGACAGGAAAGGAGATTAAAATGGGATCCTGGAGTTCCTGAAATTGTGCACTCATATACTGCTATTGCAATAACTACAACAGCTGTACTTGTCCTAGCTGTTCCATGTTCTACATGCACGTTTGTATTGGTTGAGATGCACCAGAATGTAAGTGAGTTCAGAGATAGAAAGCTCACATACATGCCTCAGAGTACAAGAATTAGTCCCTCTGAATGGGTAAGACATATGGTCATTGTTTTGTCTTGCTGGTCACCGAACTGGCTGAAAATGAGAGTAGTGAAGACATTACGCTGGTTACAAAGGCCATTACTCAATGATCGTGGAATGTCAATTAGCAATGAGCAACGCCTCTTGCGTTTGGGATCCTGGTATTAAATCAATCTTGTTCTTATACAAGGGGCTCCATGTACACATTATTTAGCTAGTGCACTGTTCTGCCATCCATATTAACGATTGCACTAGTGTGACACTTGTTTGCATCGCATCATCTGAATATCCATACATTGTGGACTTCCTTACCAGTCAGTGGGAGTTTATCTATCAGCCAAGTATCCAGCCTAATTACAATGCAAAGCGTTTGCTTCTATCTTCACATAACTATCTTCAGATATGGAAAATGGATATCATCTTCATTACATATCTACCTCCTTGATACAGTGAGGGCGCGATTGGTTGCCTGGGGTCTTTTTTGGCTCCCTGGGGCTATGCGCTGGGAGCCTGTGTCGCACCATGCAATGCAACTATGTCCTTGGTTATTTTCTTTGGTGTCATTTGGTAGCCTATGATATACTGTGGCTGCATTTTCGGAGCCACTTTAGTCCAATTGTTTGGATGCCTACAGTCTCATTTGTAGTCTCACCATGGTGTGCTTACCACACACACCACTACAGGTACTTCTTCCTCCTCTCGTCACTGTCAGACAATGGTTAGGCGCAGCCTTCATGTCGCTGCTTGCCACCGGTAACAGTCGAAGCCGGCGAGTCCGTCACGCGGCGTCGCCGCTCTCCACTGGTAGCCGTCAAAGACGGTGAGTTAGTAGACTTGCGCTATGCTCAGTTGATTTAGGTGACAACTGCTAGCATGAAGAAGACACAGAAATAGACATACTTATTCCTTCCAGTATACAGAGAGATGGAGATAGAATTACCTATAACCACCGAAACAAAAAACTTCCAACACGAAAGTTGTGTGAAACGATGCACTGAAGCTACTCATGAAAGGAAATTTCAAACGACGGACCATGTGCGATGAATTTGACCAATTCGTTCAAAACGCTTTCAAACAAAATTGAAGATATATACCAAACGAAACTCAAAACCGATAGTCAGAATGGATTCATCTTGTTGAGGTGCATCTTTTTCGTGTAGAGCACACGATTAAGCGAACTATGGTTATGCTAACAAGAACAGTGTATGTGCACTGTGAAGAGACCGGGCCGACGCCGCTGTGACGCCGTAGCCGACGAGTCTGTCCTGCCGCGTCGGTGCTCACTGCCGTTAGCCACCAAAACCGACAAGTTTGTTGCGCCGCACCATGTCACACACCAACGATCTATGCTACAACGACGAGCATGAACACCTACAGTCCAATGAGGATGAACACACATAGGTACACCATTATAGTATACAAGAGAGATGCAAACCATATTTTCTATGATCATCGAAACAAAAACTTACAACACGAAAGTTGTGTGGAACAGTGCGGTGAAGCTACTCACCAAAGGAAATTTTAATCGGCGGCTTGTGTGCGACGAATTTGATAAAATTCGGTCAAATCGGTTTCAAACGAAATTGAAGCTTACACCAAACGAAACTCAAAACGGATGGTCAGAATGGATTCCCCTTGTTGAGGTGCATCTTTTTCATGCAGGACACATGCTTCAATGATCCATGGTTGTGGTACTATGAAGTGCTTATGAGGGAGCTGTTTAGAGGAGGAGCGAGAAAGTTAAACAAGGGTGAGGGGAAGCGAGTCCACCTACAGGCTTTGACCACTTTTTGCTCACGGGAGCCAGCGACGAGCCTGGCCCCGTGGAAACGCTCGATTCGGAGGTATCCTCAAGGCCTGTGTGGAGGGTGCTTTACGCACCGCGCCGGCCACCTTGGTGAGACCCCTCTTGTTTGGATGCCCACGAAAAAAGGAATCTTCTCTACTCATACGAGCCCACCAACCACCATACAGGATACCAAACGCGCCCTGAATGGATTCTAAAGGATGATTGACAATGATAAAGTTTCTGATGTCAGGGACTAGTAATGGGTATGGAATAGCTAGTTATAGCTAAAGGGTAGTTTGGTTATTAGATCAAGGGCAGTTTAGTAATTCCACTTAGTCATCATCGTGTACCTAGCCGCACTCCATATAAGGCTATCTTGTATCTGTGATCTGAATCAAGAAATATGAACCCCAATTTTATCCTTTATTTCCTGCAATTTATCTTACTTTTATTCCAGCAATTTATCTAGTTTTTTACCGATTCCCTCAAAATCCCTGTTCTTTGTGATCCTCTTCCGGTCAGATCCATCGGGGTCCTGATAGGGGCGGTGTGGGCAGCCGGCGTCATGGAGGTGCGGGAGAGATCCTCCGGCATTGAGGAAGTGCACAGGATTTTCACCGGAGTCCAGGAGGTGCGGGGGTGGGGGGAACCGGTCCAGCGCGTCGAAACGGGGAGCGGCGCCCGATGACAGGCGGTTGCGCAAGGGGACCGGGGGCTGGCGGCGGCGCCATTAGAGTGGCAATCGACGGTGGCGCAAGGGTACTGGGGGCTGGCAGCGGCGCATGTAGCTGGTGGCGAGCAAGAGGTAGAGCAGCGATGAGGGATCGGGGAGGTGGACAGCTGTAGGTCAGTAGCTGATGGAAGAAGATGAGTGATGGGAAAAGAAAGTGGATGTCGGTTTCTTTTTCATTTTTCATTTTTGAGCGTCCGTCGCTTCCCTTACTTATCTGGGAATAGAGTAGACTAGGTGCGGCTCGCGATAGGGAGCTTAGAGCTCTTCTTTGACTAGACCGGATAACCACTTTGCCAGTTTGCCTCACTGGTGTATAGATGCATCGACTGCCTAAAAATTATATTTTAAAATGTTAAAAAAAACTTGAAATTTGTTTTTAGTATGTATCTAGATATTTTATGTTGACTCATCAAGTTTGGTGAGAAAAATATTTTTTTAACGACCTATGTAAAATGTATGGGGAGATCCTACTTGGCGCTTGATGCGCCACTTAGGTATGGACGCGTACCCCCTCGACCCTCTGGCGTATCTCCTTGTTCCAAACTGGGCCTGGCGCGTTCCATGCTTTACTGTTTTCTTTCTTGGGTGGTTCGTTGGATTCAAGTTTTTGACAACTTCGTTCCTGTTTGATGTTGTTTGCAAAAACAATTCTTGCGGCTGATATAGTCATTAGTCAGAAATACAAGTGTTTCGGGTTTACGATGATTCATACTTATTCACATACTTGTTCTAGCATAGAGAAAAATTTGTGCATGACATAAAAAAAATGTTGGCACGAGAGAATTTTTTCATACAATCTACAAATATTTTCCGCGCAAAAAATTGTTCACGGGAGAGAAACTATTCATATTAAAAAATATGGTTCACGCAGTTAAGAAGAAAATGTTCAAGAAATAAATATTGTTCGCCAGAGAAGAAATATTTGTACAATTCAAGAAATTGTTCACGCAGATACAGAGAAGTTATTCGGTAGAGAAAGATATTCATACAATTCAAAAATATTGTTCATGTAGTTACAAAATATTGTTAGAGAGAGATGAAAGTATTCTACCTTTCAAAAATAAATTGTTCAAATTCAAAATTTGTTTAAAATCAAAATTTGTTCAAAATCAAAATTTGTTCTAATTTGAAAATTATTCAATTTGAACATTCTTCATTTTTAATTATCCAAATTCGAAACTTGATCCTTTTTATCTTCTTTTTAGAAAATAAAAATTCAAATTTTGAATAGTTTCAATTAATTTGAACAGATTTTGAATGGAACATATTTTGATTTTTGGAATGTTTTCATATTTGAACAGATTTTTGAATTTAAACAGTTTCAAATTTGAACAGAATCCAAATTTGAACAGTTTCAAATTTGTACAGAATCTAAATTTGAACATTTTCAGATTTAGACAGATTTCGAATTTGAACATATTTTCAAATTTAAACATATTTCAAATTCACAAAAAAGAGAGAAGGAAAATATAAATAGAAAAGGAAACTCAAGAATAAAGCAAAAAACAATAAAAAAATCTAAAAAATAAAATATAGAAAACACAACCCAAAAAGTAATTCTGTTTAAAATGGGAAAACGGCAACAAATAAATAGAAAAGAAAAGATGAAAATGAAGGAGTCGGGAGTGAATGGTGAGCTGAGTCAACTAAGAGCACGAAACACAGAAAGAAATGTGACGAACACGTGCGTGGGAAGAGTTGATGAGCTGGCCCAAGTATAACCGATCGGAACAAGAGGTTACGTGCTGACCCACTATTTCACACAACATGCGTCAAATCGGACTCGCTCGCGTAACTTTTGTTTTCTTGTTTGTGTTGTTTCGGAACGAAAGCCCAGAAAAAAGGTCCGCCTTACAAGTCTAGCAGGGTTGCGGGCGATTCCTATACTCCAACCTGGTCGGCCGTTACCCCGCGTCGCACACAGCGCGGGCCGTATGGGCCGGCCTGATCGGCCCATCTGACTTTTCTTTCTGTGTTGTTGTTTCTTTTTTCTTTTTTTTACGGCAACTTTTACAACTTTATTCTGACTTAAAAATGTTCAGATTTTTTATAAATTAGATTTCAAATTCGTTTGAATTTGGAATTTTTTCCATATTTTGAAAATTTGTTCATAATTAAATTTTTGTTTAGATACTGAAATTTGTTTAATTTTGAAATTTGTCAATTTTCAAATTTGTTCATATTTGAAATTTGTTCTGATTTGAAATTTGTTCAAATTTGTTTCAATTTGAAATTTGTTCTGATTCAAAATTTGTTCCAATTCGAAATTTGTTCCAATAAATATTTTGTTCAGATTTGAAATTTATTCCAATATATGAAATACATTCAAAATTTTAAAAAGTTATCCACTTTCAAACAAACTGATGTATTAACGAGTTGTCATGGATCATCTCCATCTCCTCTCCACTACTTATAAAAGAGCAAACTTTAACTTTTCTAAATCCACCTAGCTTTGTGTACACCAAACACTCAGAACCATTAGATCCAGGCCGATTAATGAAATCTTACGGTCAATATTACTTTGATCGTGATCAACGATCCTGATTGATCCTGTCAACCGCACTCTGCCGAACATGTTCCGCCAATACCAATACGTGTTCCAAAAAGTGTATTCCAGCAAAGCGTCTACACCCCCACCACATTGGAATCCTTGGATCTAATCGAAACATCTACGCCGCCACCGCCCCGGTTATCTCCTGATGGAGCCGGCCGCCCCTGCCATATCGCTCCCTGCCCTGCCCTATACAACGACGCCGATCTACCGTCCGCCGAAGAACCTCTCCATAGACGCGCCTCCTTTCCGCCTGCGCGCTGCTGACGGCCGCGGCGGCGTCATCGCCGCCCCACCAGCGCTGGGCCGTGCACTCACGCGACACCGCCTGCGCATGTCCTCGCCGCCCGCCGGCCTGCACTCTCACGGTGACTCACCGAATGGCCACCGTTGGTGCTGAGTACATGCAGAACTACATGCATCTGAAGATAATCCCCTGAAAACCTGTCTTACGGCTGTTAGTGAAATCATGTGGCCAGTGGACAGTGAACTGTTAGTCTTATGGCCTTTTTGATTGCTAATTCGAAGTACCAGAAGTGTGCACTTAGCTGTCCTTGTTTCATGACTAGGACGTTCCGATTTCATGACTTAATTTCTTCCTTGTTTTCTTCAAGCTTTCCCTGTAACTGAAGACAAGCAGTAAAAGATACAACCTGCAGTCATATGACATCCTATATCAGATACTTTTTTACAGTAAATGGGGTGGAAGCATAGAACAAGTGGTCACTTCGAACTGTTCTCATTGACATCGTCAACGACCACGTGATAATTGTAATATAATAAGAAACATCATGGGTCTAAGCTCCTCCAGTATGCTAATAGGAAATGGAAGCATATTAAAATGTTGCTGATTCTTTTTTTACACATTGACAATCCTTGAGTGAAGATAAGATACAGAAAGTTGGTAATGTAGCTGAGGTATGTCAAAAATATTTTTTTTTCACTGGTCGCTCATATTGTACCTAACGGCATACTAGAGGACAGAGCATATCTTGGCTAGATAAACACCCAGAATTCATTTATAAGTTTATATATCTTAATGTTGCTACTTATATACAAGGTTTACAGATTTTCTTATACAATTGTTAATTGATCTCAATGTTACCACTTCCTTGATTTCCACACATTTCTGACATTTGTTGGCATAATTTCGAGTAATAGTATCGGGGGTCACTAAACTTGTAATGTGTGTGCACTTAAGTCACTGAACTTGCAAAACAAATAAATCGGTCACTGAACTTCTATTCTTAGTGCACACGTGATCACAAACCAGTCAGCTTGACGGTTTTTTACCAAAACCAGTCAGAGCCGGGCCACGCAAAGATTATGACCAATCTTCTACAATAAAACCGTGCAGCTCCAACATATCAGTGGTAGATGAAATAATTAAAATTATAATTAACTGGATTGGGATTCGAACTCAAGATGCAAAGCAAATGCACTCCCGCACATAGCCATGAAAGCTCACGTATTACTATATACAAATTAAGGGATACTATTTTCTTATATAAAATAATCGTGCGATAGTCTTGATTAAACTTAGTATAAATATGTAGTACGTATATCACAAGAAATCACATACATAGGTCGAGCTATATGGAACTTGTTTTTTGAAAAATTTAAAAACGACATTTAAAAGTTTCAAAAAAATCTGAAAACAATTCTTGATATAGGCAACGCTGGATTCTATAAACATGCAAAATTTCAACTTAAAATATAATATATTTCGGACTGTGGAAAAATAACAAAATCTGACATACGTAATACTACTACTAAACAGTGTAAAGTTTCAAAACCAAAAAATCTGTTAAATTTTTTATTTTTATGGAGCCTTGAATATAATTTATTTTGTGATGAAAATTGGCACATTGCTAAAACTTAATATTACCTACATCCATATTTTTTACAGAATTTTTTGAAATATTAAAATGCCATTTTCGAATTTTGAAAAAAGAATCCACACCTTTTTTGACAAGAAAGAATCCACACTCGGTGCTAATGCTGTTATTATTCTTTTGAGCGGTAAATACCTTGTCAGAAATTAAGTCAAAGTGAAATAACGAAATTATACTATCAGCATTACTTCACGCATGGCTATTCTATATAATAGAAGAAAATCCCTTATTTTGGATATACAAATGGGGGAGCTCTGGTGGCCAGGCCCGTGAGACCAGTAGTCTATGTTCTGAGTTCGAATTTCCATCCCCTCACTTTGTATTTTAATTGTTCTCCCTCCACTGACACATGGGACCTACATGTAAGGAAGCGAAGCATCAAGGCTATACATGCCAAAAAAATATACACGGGTTTTTTTGCAAAAATTAGAATGCCATGTGTCAGATTTTGATTGTACAAAACCTTTGCGTGGCCCGGTCCTAACTGGTTTTGGTAAAAAACCGTCAAGCCGACCGGTTTGTGACCAAGTGTGCACCAAAAATATAAGTTCAGTGACCGGTTTATTTGTTTTGCAAGTTTAGTGACTTAAGTGCACACATCTTACAAGTTTAGTGACTACCGATACTATTTACTCCATAATTTCTGTACATGGTATTGGGTTAGAGCACACTGATGCTTGGAAATGATTACCGACATATTTTATGGGTTTGGTCACTGGTTTGACAGACTAATTTTGGTTCTATTTTTTTTCTTATAGGTTGGTGGAGTGAGTGAAGCAACAGATAGACAAAAGAATAAGAGGCGTACTACATGCAGTACTGCACCAAGGTTTATACTGCAGTTATAGCGTTAATAGGTATGAGAAAGTATTAGGTCATGTGGTATTAAGTTGATTATTTTGGTATAGTTGTTGTTTATTATGTTTGAGAAAGTATTCTAAATTTTCCAAACGAGCTCAAATAATATGAATATATTAACCCTGCACGATTATTATTGTAGTTGCAATTTTAAAATTTTATTCAAAATGTCACATGTATTATATGACTGCATTTGTATCAGTCATGCGTTGCACGTGCTAACTTACTAGTAACTACAATAATAATCATGCATGGTTAATATATTCATATTACTTGAGATGATTAGATAATAGAGAAATAAAGAAAAATAGAGAAATAAAGAAAATACAGAAATTCCGAAACAGAAAATACAATTTTATTCCGAATGGACCTATAGTCCCGGTCCTTGTTACAAACCAGGACCAAAGGTCCCCAAGCCGCAGCACATGCCCCCGGCCAAGTAGAGGACCATTGGTCCCGGTTCCTAAGCAACCGGGACTAAAGACTGGAGCCTTTAGTCGCGCATTGTTAGTTCCGGTTGCGACAACCGGGATTAATGGGCTTTACAAACCAGGATTGAAGGCCTTTTTTCCACCAGTGTAAGTCATGAAATCGGAACGTCATGAAACAGGGACAGCTAAGTGCACACTTCTGGTACTTCGAATTAGCAATCAAAAAGGCCATAAGACTAACAGTTCACTGTCCACTGGCCACATGATTTCACTAACAGCCGTAAGACAGGTTTTCAGGGGATTATCTTCAGATGCATGTAGTTCTACATGTACTCAGCACCAACGGTGGCCATGCGGTGACTCACCGTGAGAGTGCAGGCCGGCGGGCGGCGAGGACATGCGCAGGCGGTGTCGCGTGAGTGCACGGCCCAGCGCTGGTGGGGCGGCGATGACGCCGCCGCGGCCGTCAGCAGCGCGCAGGCGGAAAGGAGGAGCGTCTATGGAGAGGTTCTTCGGCGGACGGTAGATCGGCGTCGTTGTGTAGGGCAGGGCAGGGAGCGATATGGCAGGGCGCTGCAGGGGCGGCCGGCTCCATCAGGAGAGAACCGGGGCGGTGGCGGCGTAGATGTTTCGATTAGATCCAAGAATTCCAGTGTGGTGGGGGTGTAGACGCTTTGCTGGAATACGCTTTTCGGAACACGTATTGACGGAACATGTTCGGCAAAGTGCGGTTGATAGGATCAATCAGGATCGTTAATCACGATCAAAGTAACATTGACTGTAAGATTTCATTAATCGGCCTGGATCTAATGGTTTGAGTGTTCTCTGTACACAAAGCTGGGTGGATTTAGAAAAGTTAAAGTTTGCTCTTTTATAAGTAGTGGAGATTTGTTGTTTTATTGTTTGTTGCAAGAATAATCAATAGTAATATTTACTACTCCCTTCATTACTTAATATAAGATGTATAGTTTTCTTGCACAAATATTAACGTACAGGCTAAAAGAGCAAATTTCGATATTTTTAGACGTTAATATAGATGATCGATGCAAGAATATGGAGAAAATAGAGAAATCTAGATATCTTATCTCTCCTTATCAGATTGACTCCTAAATTGTGTAAAAAAAATCCCAAAATCTCGCCATGCACCTTATATTATGGAATTTTCACAAAAAATTATACACCTTATATAAAAAAACGAAGGGAGTATTAAATTGGAGTTGGTGATGAAGCCACTTTCGGACATCAGTTGAATTCCAATTTTACCCCTACACTAAACACCCACAATTAAATAGATCCTGTCTATCCAATCACCCGCTCAGTCAATTCCCCTAAAATATCTCATTAATTAGCACCAAACCAGAAATTCCGTTATTATCATATATGCTTTGCCAAAATAACCATGCCTACCATAAAGTATTGCCATAATTCAACTCTATCAGTGCCGCAAAGCAGGCCACCAAATTATATCCGACTTGCCAAAAATGTTATCCTCTATCAATGGCTTCTCGTCTCTATGACTCCATCTTCTCCAGAATTCTCTACATCCATCCTCTCGCTAGAGGCTAGGAAGCCTTTCACACGCAAGTATCCAACGGTGTACTCAGCGATGGCGCTCATGTCGTTGCATAGCTTCATGCAGTAGACGCCATGGCGTTATCGATGCAATGGACCGCCTCCGCAGCATAGAGGCTTGAGAGTACCATGGAAATTGTAGCAATCCTTGATCCGTTGGTCAATCGAAGGGGTTTTGAAGAGGGTATTTTATTTGATTCCTCCCGATGATCACAGTGCAAGATTTAGGAGTATTTGTTTGCTGCAATTTTGCAGGGGTGGTTGAATCAGGGATTCGGCGCCTGATGCTAACCAACTGCATGTATAATAGGGGTCGGGTGTTCACCACCTCTTCAGCTTTCTGTCCCAGATGTTTGTTGCATGTTGTTGGGGCCAATGCTTGTATCATGGGGCTCTACCTTTTACTTCTGGGCACGAGAGAGGTAGCAGCATCTGCGCTTCCTGACATACAAATCAGGATGCAAGCGGGCAGGCCGCCGGCGCGTCCGCCTGTTCCGCTCTATCCGTAAACACGAAGTAACAAATTAGCGGCCTCCGCATCCGCTAAATAAAATGTCCGTTGTGCCCGGCAGACAAGGTGGACCGTCCGTGGCCGCTATGCAGCTACAAAAGCAGGGCTGTATATTAACATCACGCAGCTGAGATTCGCTTTGGGGCTCAGCACGCAGTTTGGCACATGAATATCACGGTTAGCCTCAGGGTCATAGTCATGACATAATCTCTCATTAATTAGCTGTCAAGCAACAGGAGACTACATAAGTAATCTTTTATGATAAGTGATGTGCTGGCACAACTGAAGAAAATCTAAACAGGCAACACTGTTGCGCTGAGTCGTTACTGAATCTCGACTAATAATACGGCTTGAGGTCGTGATGGTCACAAAACCGTGATACGTTAAAAAACCGCGGATATGTTTCGTACGTAAAAAAAACCAAAAGTTATGGCCCTCGTCTGTCTTGGTAAGAAACGTTAAAAAACCGGCCGAAGCATTTCGTACCTAAAAAAACAATTGCTTCCTGCGTTGAATAAACCTGGTTGAGGCGTTCCTTTTTCCCTTCGGTGTCCCAGCAGGGCCAGGCCGCGATCGGAAAAGAAATCGCTCAATCCTATCTAGACTACAAATTTTCTAGCACAAAAATAAACAAGACTCGATTCAGGCCGCGGGATCCAGTAAAGCGCTCCGATTCCGGCTAGCTAGGAGGATAGCATCAACTGAATCGGCGCACCGTTGAAGCCGACGCCTCCTCTATACCCGCTTGATTGGGCGAGCGCCGCCGAGTAGGAGGTCATCGGCGGCGCCTCTGTGCTCTTGATCTGCCGGCAGGCGGGGGCATCGCCGTCGACGGGCTAGGACCGACGTCAAGGCGAAACAAGCTGCGCCATCAGGTTCCTCCGCCCTTCCTGCGTGGGTCTGCTGCCGCTGACGGCCGCTGCCATGGGCACATATTTACCAGGTTTAAGCTCACATGTCGGCAGGGCATACGGTGGTGGATCTGTTCGTGATAGCGATGTTTCTTCGCAATCAGAAGCTGCTCATCTACAATCGAGCCAAACACCTCTTGTTCGTGCTTGTCGTCGACTTCGTTTTCTGAATTTATGTGAAAAATAGGATCGAAGAATATACAGGGCTCAGGCGGGATTTGTTCGTCTATCCCACAGTCCAGGTCTCCTGACTTTGTTTATCTCCATGCCTCAAATCCATTAAGAATAGTGATAGACGCCCCTCACGGAGCTACGGCGGCGGGAGGACTGGATCAGGTGACTGTGATTTAAATCTCAATCGCCTAGCCCCAAATTGCGTCCTTTTCCTATTTATTTAGGATTTTAGGAGTATGTAAATTTCAGGGATCCACTCACACCCAAACGTGTCGCTTCCCACGCCGTGGCGCGACACCATGCTAGCCATCCTTCTGGCGGGCACATTTCGTGAATAAGATTTTCAAAAATTTAATAAATTTAATTATTGTAACTAATATTGTAGTGTGCCGTAGCAAAGCACGAGCTTTGTGCTAGTACTAATAAAGAGTATTAGAACTGTACATGCACACCAGATCCTATTTACGAGCGTGGCACCGTCCCGACGGGAGCTAACAGTGAGGCGGCGTACCCTATCGCTGCGTTTGTGCGAGCTGCCAGTATTTTTTTCTAAGCGGAATGGACGGCCTGTCAAGCTAAGTGGACATTGTCCGTAAGGCCGCCTCATTTATGTGGCCTGGCCGCCACGCCGTTTGGGCCCTTGAAGCGGCGCGGATGAAGCGGCCGAGTGGACATCCGCCGCCGCCTGCATCGCTACATACAAACCACTCCACCTTTTGTGAGGTGACACTGTTCCCTCTTCATTTGTTCAATGCATCGCCCTCTGTTAGTTTCTTGTCTCTTCACAACCTCGTATTCTGTATTTAGCTGCTTCAGAGTGATCATCCATTGTTGGACCGGAAAAGAGCACTTCGAGATATGGATCGAAAGTGTGCATCAGCAGCATCACTGGCGAGCTCGGCAGGCAAGATCCTCCTCTGCACTTGACTATTTTTTTGTGTGGCTGTAGCAGTAGTGTGGCTCTTTTACATGCATGTCTCTTACATCGCCACCTATTGGAAAGTGTTCACATTTTACAGATGTCTTGGCACTTTATCTTTATAGAGAAGGTGCGAGGAGTAATTTTCATCGTGGCGTGCAGAACGATTCTCCAACGGCCCGACTTAAACGACCAGCGGATGTCTGAATCGGTCTGTTCTTGACCGCAGCAGGGAAAAACCAGTCCAGCGGCTCGACGCATTTTCGGCAGTCTGTTCGCGGCGACGCAAACACGGCCCAAATTTGGCCACGGTTTGCGTCGTCGTAGACTGACCGCGTGGTCTGCGCGTGCTCTCCCCCTTTCGCTCGGGGGCCCGCCTGCCAGCGACCGTGGCCGCTTCGTCTCCTGTGCCCCGCGCCGATTCAGTGGCCTGCAGGGAAAAGGCTGTGTTGTCGCTTTCGACTCTGCGCCGTCATCAATGGCGCTGCCTCACTAGCCATCGCCGCTCGCCATCAATGGCCTTCGGAGACCGCGTCCCCCTTCTCCACCTCACGCCCCCTCCGTTTCCCGCCCGCCTTCGGCTATAAAAGGTCGGGGCGCTTGGCGCCTGGACGTCGTATTCTCAACCTCACCACGCTGGAGAATATGCCTCGCCGGCTCATTACCACATACGCCAAGCTAGGGCATGGCCGGTGAGATGGTGGACAGGCACTTCCGCCTTCGCCGCCGCCACCCCCACTCCCACCGCCGCAGGCGCCGCCACGGGAGGATGCTGAGGAGAAGGAGGAGGAGGAGGCCGACGACGTCTCCCTCAGCGAGTTCCTCGAGGGGCTCGACGCCGCGCAAGAAGGTGAGGTTCCTTCGGCTGACCTGCAAGCGGCCATTGCCGCGTCTTTCGAGACACGACGTCAGGAGCGCGATGTCTCCAGGGCAGCCCAGCGGGAGCCGATGGCTCCTCGTCACCCGCCGCCCAGCCTAGCGGTGTTGCTCCACCAGGAGATGGTCCGCGACAGGGCGGAGCGCCGGTAGGCTAACGCTAACAGCATCGCGTGGCGTGCTCGGGCCAGCGCGTCGAGGCTAGGCTGTCTAGCGCACAGCCGACACCTCCTCGCGACGACGACCACCTGTTTTAGTTATGTTTTGCAATTTTTTTATAATTCCGTTCAGTTTTGTAATATGTAACAAAATTCAAATGAAATTCTCGCATTTTTATGAAAAATGGTCGAATTTAGAAAAATAAATGCGTCGGGCCGCTGAGCGCAGTCCCCACCCAAACGGTCAAGGAGGTAGGACAACGCTCTTGAAGTGTCCGGGCCGCGACCCAAACAGACCAAAATGGTCACAATTTAGACCCAGAATGCATCGGGCCGTTGGAGATGCTCTTAGTTGCTTATAGAATTCTGTCATAGCCTAGAATAGTCTCGATTTTAGATGTTAATATGCATATATGTTACTGAGCAGAAGGTACCCAAATCTCCAATTATTTCTTCAAGATAGCGTATACTTTAACACTAAGCTCTATCATTTTATTTCTACAATGTTATTAAGTATTCTTTTTCTTCAAGCACGAGTTAAAATAAGATCATGGAACGACATGATGCAAAGTCAGTGCATTGAAAAGGACCAGACGCTGCCTCATTTCTTTATTGTAAGGTTTGCTCAGAACTTTATTGGCATTTCAAAGTTTGGCTACCATTGTTACTGTATTGGTCATTTTATATATTTTCCTTTTGATACCACTAAGATTTTATTGCTATATTTCTTCTTCTCATAGATATTAATTTTAACACTACCAACATAGTACTCCCTCCGTCGGAAATAACTGTCGGTGATTTAGTACAAACTATGTAATAAATTAGTACAAATTCTCGACCATTTTTTTCAATCGGCGGGAGTACTATATAATGTTCGCGGACTGATGCTGTGTATGGTTCTTATTATTGCAATAATAAATCATTATATGTGATGAATAGGGACTCAAAGCCCAAAATATTTCATTGTATCATTTAGAATAACCGGGAAAACCAAATACCGATTAGAACAAATTATTGATGATATATAATGGTTGATGCTCCTTCGCCAGATATAAGTCTGATTCCTGGTAAAAAAAGATATAAGTCTGATTCTTAGGGTGTGTTTGGTAGCCTGGGGGAACTCAGATATTCCCACCTCAACCTAGCTCAACCAGCTATTTGTTGTTTGGTAGGTCGGGTTGGGTCACCTCAGCACTGCCCAAGTCATACGAAAAATGGCACTTGGCCAGGCCCGGTTGAGAAGCTCAGATCGAGCTTCACAACTCAACCGGGTTGAGTCCATCCCCGCGAAACACTGTAGCTGCCCCGTGGAACCCCCAGACCCGAACCCGCACCTCTCACTCTCCCTCATTTCCCCTTCCCTCACTTGTCTCTCCCTCCTAGCGATGGACGCGGCCCCCCGAGCACCGCCGCCAGCCGCCGCCCCCCGACACCGTCCACCGCCTCCCGCACCTCCCGACGCTAACCCGTCCCTCTCGAGCATGTACGTCGTCTCCCGATGCCGGCCCGCACCTCCCAAGCCTGGACGCAGCCTTGCGACGCCTCCCGCGTCTCAGATCCACCGCGCGCACCTCGAGCCATCTTCACAGCATGCCGGGCCAGCGCCTTGCCATGGCCACGGCCAACGCCTCGCCACGGCCAGCGCCTCGCATCGCCCATGGCCAGCGAGTCCCTCGACGGCCGCCACCTGCGCGTACATCGCCACCAACTGCACGTCCAGCGCCGCCACGGCCCTCGCCGGAGCTCGGCTGCCCCAGGGACCTGATTACGTTTGACACAGGTGGTGCATGGCTGTCGTCAGCTCGTGCTGTAAGGTGTTGGGTTAAGTCTCGCAACGAGCGCAACCCTCGTGTTTAGTTGCCACTATGAGTTTGGAACCCTGAACAGACCATCGGTGTTAAGCCGGAGGAAGGAGAGGATGAGGCCAAGTCATCATGCCCCTTATGCCCTGGGCGACACACGTGCTACAATGGGCGGGACGTTTCCTTTTTATATTCAGGTGTCTTTGTGCAAATCTTAGACCTCTATGACATCTCTCGCTCCATACAACTTACCAAACAATAGCTGTACTTAGCTTGTCTCAACTAACACGAGCTAACAAACACCGGAGAATATCCGAGCTCAGCCTAGCTAGGATCATCTTGTATGAGGATAGATAGCTATTCTCTGTTGATACGGGCTACCAAACACACCCTTAGTATCTCGTACCATGAGAGCGACATAGTGGATGTGCTACTATTCCTCTATGTCGTCCATATATTGCGGGAGGAGCACAACGGGAGATGCACCACATGGTAATCGGCAATGGCTTTATAAGTGAGACTGAAGGCATCATGAGTAGCTAGGATACAAATTTTCTGGCATACATGTACTTCACTTTCACTATGGACTTCAGGATTCTGGACTTGTGAACATAAAATTTGGAATTTATGATCTTGATTTCGAATTTATCAGAAATGATTGGCAAGTGTCATATAAAGTTTCAGTTGCACAGATCTTTGTTTAACTTTGATTGGTAAATTGTGAAAATTGACTAGGTTATATTGATTGATCATTTTGTTTTTATATATATTCCCCTTTTGAAACCATTAAGAATTCAATGCTTTAGTTTTTCTTATGATGGAGGTTAACTTCCACAACCAATGTACTACTATCATCTATGTGCACCAATAGTGAGTATTTAACTAAATTCAAATTTGTTGATGTTAGAATTTTTTTCTAATTCAAATTTGTTCAAGTTCAATTTTGTTTAAATTCAAATTTGTCCATATACGAATTTCAGCAGGTTCAAATTTGTACAAACTTGAAATTTGGAAAAAATTGTTCAGGTTTGAAAATATTCATATTATTTTAAAAAGAAAGAAACAGGGAAACAGAAAAAAGAAACAGGAAATTAGAAGAAAAAAAGAAAAAACGAAAAGAACCACCTAAACCGACTAGAAGGTGATAGAACCTTCCTAAAACCGTAAAACACCGGAGCGCAAGAGATCTACTGGGCCGGCCCATCTATATATTCCTTCGATCGAGGGGGTATGCATAGAAGTGAAAATGAATGTGGGAGTGTCAAATAGGTTTCACCAAAATACTCCCTCCGTTTATAAATATAAGATGTTTTAGGTTTATGAAGCAAATATATCTAGACAAATTTTAGTGTGTATATTCGAATAAACTTACACACTAAATTTTTTGTTTAGATACATTTGCTTCACAAAGCTAAAACATCTTATATTTATAAACAGAGAGAGTAGAATCCAAAGGGAAATGATCCCTAACACGTGAGCGATATGTACCCCGGTTTCGCTTAAAGATTTATGCCATGGGCTCAGCCCATTCGTTCCTGCCAGTTTTCCTTCGTACGGTAAAACTGGATAGGGTGATGCGGCTGGAGCACCTGCACGCACAGGCACGAACTGACCTGGAAAGCTGGCAACAATGCAACTGGTTGCTCTGAACTGATTGCTGCTAGACTACATACATACTCATTGCATTCTTGTATTTATTTTTCTTTTCCGTTTTCTATCTTTTTTCTTTCTTGTCTCTTATGGTTCTATTCAAGTAATGTTTATTTTTTATTTCATTATTAATTTCTAACATTTTCTACTCCAAGCTTTCTTAATTATGTTTCCTTTTTTAGTTCAATATATACTATTTTTTCATTTAGTCTAAAATTTTGTTCCTCTTATTATAGGGATGTGTTCCAAGGACACTTAAGTTTCTACATGGTTTCTTTCCTTTTTTCTTGCTATTTTCCTATTTCATAATTTATGTATATTTTTTCAATCTAGTCTAAATTTATAATTCCTTTTGCACTCATGTTTTTCTTATGGTGGATATATGTTTTATAAGGCACAGATTTTTTTGTTCCACTTAATCAGAATTTGTATACCGCTCTATCTGTGATTTGTTCCATAAGTGATTAAACTTTTGTTCTATGCGATCCAACTTTCTGTTCCGCTTGTTGTCGCGGTTTGTTCCGCAAGTACTAGTTTTTTCTACTTAGTCTAGTTTTTTTAGAGCACTTTTAGTTTGATTTGTTCCAAAGGCACTTAACTTTATTCCACTTGGACAACATTTTTGTTGCACGAGTGCTAGTTTATGTTCCATTTAGTCTAATATAGTGTTCTCATGTTTCTAAAATTTGTTATCTTTGTCACCAAAAGATATGTTCCTTTTGTGATGTAATTTTGTTCCATTTATAGTTAGTATTTATAAATATTTGTTTCTTTTATTCCTGAAAATTAGTTCCACACATTAGTTCCCTGCGATTCCCAATATATAATTGTTATGTTCCTTCCATTAGAAAGATTTGTACCTTTTGTTCATGTATATTTAACTATTAGTTCCTTCTATTCAGGGAATTTGTTCCTCTAATTTGAGAAATAAGTTCCACAATTAATTTGTTCCTCGATGTTCTTTTTTTTTAGGGTTGTTCCTCGATGTTTGATGTTCCTTTTTGTTCCCAAGAATAAGATTTTTGTTCCTTCCATTGGAAAGTTGTGTACTTGTTCCTGATAAATATATATTTGTTCCATTAAGATATGTTTGTTTTGTTCTAGAATTTTTGTGATGTTCTTTTTTGTTCCCAAACATATAATTTTTGTTCCTTCCATTAGAAAGTTGTGTTCTTTTTGTTCTCGATAAATATCTATTTGTTCCATTAAGATTTGTTCATTTTGTTCTAGAAAATTTTTGATGTTCTTTTTTGTTCCCAAACATATAATTTTTGTTCCTTCCATCAGAAAGCTTTGTACTTTTTGTTCCCAATAAATATCTATTTGTTCCATTAAGATCTGTTTGTTTTGTTCTAGAAAATTTGTGATGTTCTTTTTTGTTCCACATTATTTTGTTCCCAAATATACAATTATTCGTTCCTTCATTTGAAAAGATTTATTCCTTTTACTCTTCAAAATTAGCTCCACTAATTTTTGTTCCTACATTTTTTTATTCCTTGTGTTTCATTCCTTTGTGTTCCTGTCTGTAATGATTTGTTCCTTAGTTCGGAATGATTTTTCCCACATACACTACAAAATTAGTTGGTCCACTACAATTTTTGTTAGACACATTTTTTTGTTCCTTCGTGATATATTGTTTGTTCCCAGATGCACTAGTATTTATTCCTTCATTCAAATTATTTCCTTTTTTCATATGGTTGATTGAACATTTGGTAACGTAATACACATATATCAGACTTACAATTATTCATTCCTTCATTTGAAAAGATTTATTCCTTTTACTCTTCAAAATTAGCTCCACTAATTTTTGATCCTGCATTTTTTTTTATTCCTTGTGTTTCATTCCTTTGTGTTCCTGTCTGTAATGATTTGTTTGCGTGTCTAAAGGTGCACTTACAACACGGGTGGTGCATGTGCTTGTAAAGCACAAAGTCACATGCTTTGAGTGAGCGTAATAATAATAATAAGAAAATAATCTGTCTTGCTAGAGGAAATAATTCCTCTAGTCCCACGTCCAGACATCCTATAGAAAGGAAATAAGAAAGGTTTCACGTACGGTGAGTGAGACCTATCAGAAATAATCAATAAGTATACTTTGAAGCATGCTAGCAAAGCTGATAGCAAAAGTCAAGGTTTAGGTGTGGACCTGTAGAGACGAAACACTGTTCGTCGCATGCGTCATACACTCGTACGTCCGCATCTACGCAGGGGTGCTCTTCTTATTTTTAGTCCCACCTCAATACTTGAGTAACAATCTGACCGATTTAAATATTTGATTTGTTTCCTAGCGACCAGCTAGCGCTTAAATGTGCGATGTGCTCCCACGGTTACGTATTTAAAAAACAACGTTGTGTCCTATTGTGTTTTCAGTTGGGCTGGCGTATTTCTAATTCTTTGAGCGAAATAGAAGCGTCGGATCGCGCGGGCGGCATCAAGACCAACCCAAGCCAATCCTAGGGGTCGTACTCCTTGTTGGGCTGGCCCACTATTGGCTGTGCGCGGGCGAATCGGCACTACGTCTCGCAATAAGCGAGATATAGTGCGTGCGGCTCCCTCTTTAAAAGGGGTTATTCAGTTTGCGGTCACCAAGTTCCTTGCCACAGGCTCACAGGTGTCTTAGTTTGCTGCAATCACCCTGCGGGTCCAAAAGCCCTTAATAAATAGCTCAGAGGGTCTTTTTTTAGTAAAATTTGTTTGAGCCCAAATTCCAGTGTTTGAATTGGGAAGAAAACGTTTGAACTCATAATTCCTGTTCCGCTGCCGCTTGCTGAGCCCACCTTGTCAGGTTTACCCGTTATTCTAACCGAACTTGACTTTGTCAGCGTTAGAGTTCCGTTGCCACCGTCTTCTTCCCTATTCTGTCGTCCTCCCCTGTTCTGTCCGCCCGCCCAGCTCGCCGTCGACCCCTCGCCGTCGCTACGCCGGAATCGAGTTTGCCGTTGTTTCGCCGGAATTGAGCTCCCCGTCGCTGAAACCACCCTGGTGCTAGGATCTTTCACATAGTGGCAAGGGCTCCTCAGGTCGCAGTTCCGGCTCCTCCCTTACAGATCTGAGCTTCCCAGATAGGAGATCTAGAATCGCTCCCTCTAATGTCTCTAATAGCGACGGCACTAGCTGTCTCTAATAGCGACGGCGGCGGTGGCCGTTCCTGTGGACTTGGTGGCGGAACCTCATAAACATCTAGTTTCTTGTTATGGTAATTTTTACCGAATTCATCTCTATAAATGCGAGTCTCAAAAATAAAGAACAATAAATATAGATTTTAGATATGAAATTAAAGGAGAAACACTAAATCTGAAAGTTCATAATATTTGGTTGCTTCAAACTTACAGAAGCTAGTTAGTAACACAAAATGCGGCATTACCTTGTCTATACAAAAGCTATTCTTCAGAGTTAGTCTAACACTAACTATATTTAACTGAAGAAACTAGGGGAGAGCAGCCTTCATGGAAGTTGGCATACCAAAATGCTGTGAAGGGCTAAAGTTCATTACTAAATCAACCGGAACTGAACGATTTCCCTTCCCGCCTAACTCCTGCTATTTTTCTCCATTCAGCATGCACGTCGTGGCTTCCCCTTCCTCGGGCGGCTGCGCTCGCCCTTGGGGGAGGAGGGCTTTCCGCGCTTCTGGCAGAAAAGCGTCTGATTGAACCTGACCAGCAGCGCCGCCGCGAGGCATTCTTCAAACGAGTAGTATGGCAGCTCTTGATAGGGGTCGTATTTCTTGGTGAACCGCAGTCGCAATGATAGATCAGTGTAGTTGTGGTTCGCCGGCGGCGCATAAACACGCCATATCGTAGAACTCGATATGGACCGCTTCCTCGCCCGCCGCAAGTTCTTGTTGGTCTTCGACGCCGGGAAGCCAGTGAATGGCCGACGACCACGCTTCCCCAGCTTATCCCACTTCAGCTTCATAATCCTTACCTCGGACAGAGCCGGTGAGCATCTAGACCTTGGGGAAACCCTCCTTCCCGCCTGTAACGCCCCCGCCGACAACGCCAACTTGGGGAAGTTCATGACAGCCGCTATTGGCACCTGCACACCGGCTTTGACAAGGCAAGTCATTGCCTGCCGGATGAGGGCTTGATATTGAAGCGTCAGCGGCGGTGGTGCCATGAGCTACGGCGAGCTTAGGGTGGGGACTGTGAAGTGGGGAGTGAGACAAGGGAGGAAGACGCATAGCAGTCTTAATCTGCCCCGTAAATAAAATAACAGTGACTGTCGATGTTTATCTACTTTGCACACAGAAAGTACAACACGTTGCAATCAGTTAATACAAACAATTCAATTCACAAAATCATGTATGAGTTAAGGCACTTCATCATAGCCTGCGCAACATATTGGCATATGGTTTAGACTACCACGTGACACAATAATATAATAATATAATTAACTAACTGATAGCAACTGCGCAACATATAGGCTACATTTTTTCAACATGAACAGACATAGCCTCCTGCCCCACTGATGACCCACAAGTATAGGGGATCGCAACAGTCTTCGAGGAAAGTATTACCCAAATTTATTGATTTGACACAAGGGGAGCCAAAAAATATATGTAAGCCTTAACAGATAAATTATCAATTCAGCTGCACCTAAAAACAATCTTGCTCGCAGTGGTTTATCAGTAGCAACAGTTTTATAGTGGTGACAGTAGTGAAACAGTAACAACAGCAGTAAAATAGCAGCGATAATAGTAACAGTAGTAAACTGTAGGAACAAATACTGTAGGCATAGGGATGGATTACGGGCGTTGCATGGATAAGATAATTCATGAAATCAATGAGACATGGGCATTGCAGATAAATAATGATAAAGCATCCTAGTACAAACAATCATAGGCATGTGTTCCGTATATAGTCGTACGTGCTCACAAGGAGAAACTTGCACGACATCTTTTGTCCTACCAGCCTGTTGCAGCAGGGCCTCAAGGGAAACTACTGGTAATTAAGGTACTCCTTTTAATAAAGTACCGGAGCAAAGCATTAGCACTCGGTGAACACATGTGATCCTCACATCATAGCCATCCCCTCTGGTTATCCCAATTTCTGTCACTTTGGGGCCTCGGGTTCCGGACAACAATATGTGTATACAACTTGTAGGTAAGACCATAAACAACAAGTATCATCATAGAAATAATAACATGTTCAGATCTGAAATCATGGCACTCGGGCCCAAAGTGACAAGCATTAAGCACAACAAGTTGCAACATTGTCATAGGCACTAAATAAAGATACTAGGCACTATGCCCTATCAATCCCATATCAAATTACATGAACAATCTCATCCAATCCCTACCATCTCCTCACCTACAGCGGGGGGGGGGGATTACTCACACATAGATGGGGGAGTCATGGATGGTCAATGGAGGAGCGTCGGTGATGATGGTGATGAAGATCTCCTCCAAATCCCCGTCCCGGCAGGGTGCCAGAACGGAGTTTCTGGTTCCGAATCACGGTTTCTGATGGCGGCGGCGCATCGGAAGTCTATCTGGGAAAAAACACCGTCTCCCCGATATTATGTCGTCAGAGGGTATATGTAGGCGAGAGGGGAGGCCGAGAGGATGGCTGGGGCCTTCTCACGCCAGGGTGGCGCGGCCAGGGCTAGGCCGCGCCACCAGTGTGTGAGGAGCCCTCGGGCCTCCTCTCCCTCCTGTCTTCTGGCTCCGTGGGTCTTCTGGTGAAATAGGATTTTTCATAATTTTTCCCGAATTTTTACTGGAAGTTGGATTTCTGCACAAATGAGACACCAGAGCAATTCTGCTGAAAACAGCGTCAGTCCATGTTAGTTGCATTCGAAACACACAAATTAGGGGAGAAACAGTAGCAAAAGTGTTCGGGAAAGGAGATACGTTTTGGACGTATCAACTCCCTCCAATCTTAGCTATTTGCTTGTCCTCAAGCAATTCAGTTAACAACTGAGAGCGATAAAAGAAACTTTCATGAACACATTTGCTCATATGATGTATATATACTAACTATATGATCAAGTACTCAGGCAATTCATAATAAGAAATATGCAACTAATGTCACCTCATAGTCAAGCAGGCTATGAAAGAGTGCCAATGCACTAATAACAAGTAACATGTACATAAGAAGCTACAAGATTGTAATATGCATAAATGATATGAAAGAGTAGTATCTAGCTTGCCTTTATTTGTGGAGCAAAACATAAATGCTGAGGCACCTCTGAAGTTCAAGAGAAGACTAGAAGTTAAAGATATCAAAGATACAAGCATCAAAGTTATACCACAATTAATCGTGTTCTGGGACAAGCACATTGCACTAAGAATAACAACTATGCTCTCAAGAAGTGCTTAGAAGTTAGAAGGTGAAGACTCAACATAAAAGTAAATGAACGGCCCCTTCGCAGAGGGAAGCAGGGATTTAACATGTGCTAGAGCTTTTCATTTGTAAAACAGAGATAAAAATTTATTTTGAGAGGTGGTTGTTCTATGTCAACGACTAGCAATGGGGACTTGCTATCTTCCATAATAAACAAGTGAGAGCGGTTCCGAGTTCTTTGAAATTTTGGCACATTGGTGCTCTTTTATTAAGCTTTGGCACTCCTCCCCACCTTTTTCCTTTCTCAAACCATGGCTAACCGATTCCATCGGGTGCCCACCAACTTTCACATTCCTTGGAGGAGTGCCTTTTTTTCTTTCTTTTTAGAATTAGATTACAATGGTC